>JAKCPI010019191.1:0-11405 GCA_023213315.1 Euborellia annulipes | reverse complement strand
CAGTTTAGCCGCAAATCGGGTTTTTGTGAAAAAATTGCTGTCTGAATATCGCGCGAACCATAAAACTTAGGGGGACTGTTCTTTTGTGAGGTCACTAACCATGAAATGTACCCAATGAAGAGCCAGATGGGTAACCCGGAATTATTCTTGTGTTGGGAGATATGGCCATGCCAATTTGGAAAATTTCAATCATGGACAGCTTCATTATTTCAAATGCGTTTATACTACTCTTTTTTATGCCCTGGGGACGTGAAATTTAATTATCTTTCCGAAGATTTCAATCACACAAAATGAGAATATGCATTTTACAGAGAATCTAAAAAATAATTGATTTTTGAATTTTAAAAAAAAAATCGTTGGAGCAATTTTTGAGAAAATCGAAAAAAACTGAAAAAGTGAATCAGTAAAGTGCTGGTACTTTTTGGTCGATTTTGTTCAAAAGCTTCGTGTCACGTCCCGTAGGGGTACCTAACTTAAATATAAAATTTCAACCTCCTAGCTCTTTTCGTTCTTGAGATATTTTGTTCACAGACACACACACAGACTTTCAGACAGACCATGTCGAGAAAACCACTTTTTTGGATTCAGGGGACCTCGCAAAACGTGAAGAATCCATCAAAATCCTCGACACATCCGAATTTTTGACATGAATCCAATACTTTCTCTCTCTATATATTAACATATATATAGAGGTAAGAGAAAGAAAAAAAAAAATATTTATTATAGACAAAATAATTTTTTTTAAATCCAAACGCAAAACAAAATTGTAATAAATGGAAAAGATATGCTAAATATTCGAAAATGTATTTAAATTTCCTTTAAAATCATTTATTTGAACTTCTAGAAAAAAGAAATTAGGGTTATGTTCAGGTTAGGAGGTGCGCCATCTTGTTGACAAACCATAACCTTAATTTGAGCAAGCGGGACTTCTTCGACGAGTTAAAATAAATGATTTTAAAAGAAATTTAAATAGATTTTCGAATATTAAGCATATCTTTTCCATTTATTACAATTTTGTTTTGCGTTTAATTTTTTAAATTATTTTGTCTATACGCACCATTTTAGGAATAAAAAGAAAACTGACAAAGATAGATATAGACAACCTTATATCATCTGAAAGATAATTAAATTTCACGTCCCAGGGCATAAAAAAGGTAGCATGTTCCATTTGAAATAATCAAGTTATCCATGATTGCTATTTCCCAAATTGGCATAGTCATTTCTCTCAACATAACAATAATTTCGGGTTCTCCATCAGGCCTACATTAGTACATTTCATGGTTGGTAAAATCACAAAAGAACAGTCCCCTAAGTTTTATGGTTCGCGAGATATTCAATTTTTTTTCAAATAGCATTTTTTCACAAAAGCTAATTTGCGGCTAAATGGTTTGGTTTGGAATACATTGCATGACATAAAGTCATACTAAAATTGGCGTTCTATTATTCTAACAAGACGAATTATATGCCTACTAGCCGCAAGGTTCGCCTTCGGCGAACCTGCGCTGCCAGCGGGGCTTCGCCCCCTGGACCTCCTAAGCTCGCCTACCGGCGGCTTTCCGCCTTCGGCGAGCAATTGCCCGCGTGCACGGCCATCGTTGAAACCCTGAAATTCCCGGAGCGTAAACCTTCTTAATTCGTGGCCAACCCTCAACATCGATGCCTCGTTTCTTCTTTAGCGCAAAAAACAAACTGATATCTCTATCCCTTTAAAAGTCATTATAAAATTAAAAAAAAAAAAAAAACTCCAAAATGAGAATTCAGTGCTTTTAAAATTAGAATTTGAAGCTTCGTAAATAAGGCCAAGGCAATAAATGTAATGTATCAGACAAATTATAACTTTTTTGGAATTAATAAAAAAAAAAAAAGTTGAGATTTAGGTAAATTGAAAAATCCTAAATTTCGTAAAAATGGGGAATGAATGAATGAATGAATATATTTATTAATGTGCTCTGAGTCTGTCCGACTCTTTGAGCATTTGCTTGAAAATACAATTTTTGTACACTTGCTCTTCTCTTACAAATCCAAATAATTATAAATTACAGTATATAAATAATTGCAACACTCAAAATTAAAAATAAGTCAAGAGACAAAATTTCACTTTAAAAAAAAATAAAACCAAACAATCAGTTAACAATAAAAATAACATTAAAAAAAAGCTAAACAATAGTTACATAGCCTTACTACCCGCAAACAATCATCTCACCCGCAAAGCTGACAATGCAATCTTTTGTCCTTTTTTTTTTTTTTTTTTTTTTTTTTTTTTTTTTTTTTCATCTTTTTTTTTTTTCTCTCTCCCTCCCATCTAGCTAACCTCTCCTCAACTCTGACCCCGCTCGCCCATCAGGTGGCTCCGAAACTTCGCCCTGAACCCCCCCAAACTCCGCGACAACCGAATAACCCGCGGTATTCCGTTCCACAGTTTGGCACCAGCTATCTGGAAGGAATCAGCAAAATATTGCGTCCTGTGTGCAGGAACCGCAAGATCCGAAGATCGCTCGCGTAACTCTCGTGACCGAACCGAGGAGATAGGGCAGAACAAGCTGTTTAAATATTTAGGTTCCCTCGTTTTAAAGAGGCTGAAGAGGAATGACCCCATGGTAAACTCTCTCTCCTTTTATTGACTCTTAACCAGTCTAATTTTTGATAATAAGGAGTCACGCGCTCATCCATTCTTGCTCCAAAAACAAACCTCACACAGGCGTTCAGTGCCCTGTCCAGCCTTGTATTCTGTTCCTTAGACAAGCCATAATAGACCAGACTGCAGTAATCAAAAATTGGCAGGACTAAGGAACTAATTAAGAGTTTCTTAACTTTTAGGGGTAAATCATTCCCTATCTTTTTAAATTGATATAAACTTTTGAAGACTCTTTGGGAAATGCTAGTGACCTGCTCGCCCCACTTTAGTTTCTGATCCAAAATGAGTCCTAAACTCTTTACACTTTCTTCATAGCCAATTGTTTTGTCATTAACAATTATAGGTGGAGGGTTTTCTAATCTATTTATAAATTTAGCAGTCCCGAATATAATTGCCTTTGTTTTTCCTTCATTGATTTTCAATTTATTTATTTTACACCAATCACAAATAGCATTTATGTCATTGTTGATTTTCCTAACTGCGTGCTCTATTTCCCTGGGCGAACATGACATATATACTGAAGGTCATCAGCAAAAAAATGGTATTGACAATGGCTGAGAGCATTTCTTAAATCAGATACAAATAGTGAAAATAACAGAGGTCCGAGGACTGACCCCTGGACCACCCCGGATGTGACTCTCACTGATTCGGATCTTTCCCCTTTATCATTCTCTATGATTTGTTTTCTTCCACTCAAGTAGGATGATATCCACCTCAATACCGCCCGAGAGAGATTAAAATTTTGGAGTTTATTTAACAAAATACTATGGTCCACAAGATCAAACGCTTTGGAAAAGTCAAAGAGGACTAGAATTGTGATTTTGCGATTGTCTATGCCCTTGTTAATATCATCTGTAATTTTTAACAAGGCAGTCTGAGTGCTATGATGCTTACGGTAACCCGACTGACAGGGGTCCAGGAGTTTATGTTCTGCTAAATATAAGGTTAGATAATGGTGAACTATTTTTTCTAATATTTTAGATAAAACACATAACAATGATATTGGCCTATAATCAGAAAAAGCCTGAGGATTTTTCTTTTTTGGAAGGGGCTTAATAATTGCTGTTTTCCATAATTCTGGAAACCAAGACTCCTGCAGTGAAGCATCTAGTATGTGTATTATGACAGGGAGGATACATGGCAATGAAAGTTTAATTAATTTTAACGAAATCCTATCAGTTCCCACTGCCTCCGACCCTGGTCGTAAAATCACTTCAAGGACCAGTTTTGGATCCAGATGTGGAAAATAAAATTTATTTTCATCAAAGTGGTGTCCACTTAAATTGTTAATTTCTATTGGGTTATATTGAGTATTGTCATTCCCAGAAGAAAAGAACTGATTTAACGCATTAATATCAAGGTCAGGAGGACAGGTGTTGGAAGATTTAGACAATCCTAGATTTGATATTTGCCTCCAGAGGACCGAAGTATTTTTATTTTGGGTCAGTAGCTTTCCAAAATAAGTAGATTTACTTTTTTTAATCATCTGGGTCACTTTATTCCTGAGATCCTTAAAATGACTGAACAACGTGGGATCTTTTGCTTCTTAGAGCCCACCTTCTTGCCATATCCCGCCTCTTTATCAGATCCCTAATCTCTACAGTTATCCAGGGGACTGGCTTTCGTCTAGGCGTCCAAGTTTTGATGGGTGCATGTTTATTAAATGTTTCTAAGATTATTTTATTTAGAATGCTGACCTTTGTATTTACATTAGAGTCTGAGTAAAGTGGTGAGAAATCTCTTTGACTTAATTCATTGATAAATAGCTCTCTGTTGAAATTCTTAAAATCGCGCCGGGTTATAGAGGAGGGTGTAAATAAGGGTATCTCAAAGTTTAAATTCATGTAAATTAAATCATGAGCTGATAGAAATGGCACCTGAAATTGACCTATAGATCTTATTTTTTCGTTTATTGCGTCATTGACAATAATTAAGTCTAACCATGAATTTGAATTACTGGTGAAATGAGTAGAGTGTAAAGGACAGATTGTTAAACCATAAGAGTTAAATAGATTATTTAAGTAAATTCTATCGGGGGAGTTTGTGTTAAAATCTACATTAAAATCACCTGTAATGACAGTGTGGGAATATAATGGTAGATAGTTTTGGAATATGTTATCTAAATCAGTAAAAAATCCCACTTTCGGAGGTCGGTAGACAACCAATAAAAAAATTTTCTCGTTGCCCGTCGTGACCTCTACCATTATAAACTCGATTAATGAGGTTTTAGGGAGTGAATAATTTAGTTGTTTTACTTTAATGCTTTCCCTAACATACACAGCCACCCCTCCTCCGTTTCTCAAACTTCTGTCCTGTCTAAATAAGTTAAAATTCTCTAATTTCACCATATTTGATGTAATTTTCTCTTTGAGCCAAGATTCACCGATACATATAATGTCGAATGAGTTGTTATTAAAATAATGCTTAAATTCATCTATATGAGCAATCAAGGACTGGGCATTAACATGACAGATGTTTAGAGAGGTCATCTGTTTGACTGTGTGTGTAATCTCTGTACAAAAATGGATGAGTAGTGAATATTTTTAAATTGATTCAAAAAATGAACCTCTATCTCTGCCCGGGGAATTAAAAAAAATTTAATAATTTTATCGAGAGAGTCCCCCCAATGACGAGCCACTCCCCGAGTCCCCACATCGCAAGAATCTCAGATTAACAGTATTGAATTTTGAATCCTTGCTAAGAAGGTTGAAATTATAAATTAATATGCAATGAAATTTTAGGTAATTTCTACAATTATCGAGCCCAGATATAATAATTTCTATTTTCTTCCTAAGCCGATTATTTATAGATTTAATTAAGTATTCATTTCCTGAATTACAAATATATTGAAAATGCAAATTAATGTAGAATAATTTTTTCACTCTAGAATATATACACGTAAGTAAATTAAAAAATATAAGGACCGAAACAAAAATATCTAAGAGGCAGCAGAAATTTATAAAATGAGAGTTTATGCAAGCTTGTAGTTTTAAATACAGTGCATCTAAGTAAAATTAAAATTAAAATTAAAATCAAAATCAAAATTAAAATTAAAAGAGCATAAATAATATTTATTTTATTCTTCACTAATGTTTTCATTTTTTTTAATAAGTTAAAAAGTAAACCTAGTAAGCTAATTCTAGAATGACTCATTTTTAAAGTTTTTAAACATAAATTAATACTCGAGTTGATGTTCCCTGAGTATATTTCTTGGAATGAACAATGACTTAAAAATTTTTCAGCTGATCCATGGTTGAGATAATGATTTTCGGCTCACCTTCTGTCTTTCTTCCAAATATAATCCCATTCCTCACCCATAGATATTTCAGCCTTTGATCTTTTCTCAGTTTATTTGCCTCATTGTACAATTTTTTAAAATAAGGAGTTAGCGCATCATTCACGTAGACAGTCCTCACGTTGTTGTCCTGCAGGCCTACATCGCTGGTGGAGAAGTTTCGCCTCACTCTCCTCTTCGTAAGGACCTCTTCCTTGACGTGCTGATGCTGGAGTCTAACAACAATGCCTGGAGGATCCTGCAGATTTCCCACCGTTCGCCGAACTCGGTAGACCGCCGTTATGCCCTCTCTAGCCAAGGGGACACCCAAAGCGCTGGCCACATTGCAGATCACTTGCTGCAGATCCTCGTTAGGCTTTGCTGGAATGCCTTGAATTTCCAATGAGTTGGTGACGTTTAGGATCCTTTGCTCAGCCTTATTCATTCTTTCTCTCAGAAGAACATTTTCCTCGTTGACAGCCTTTGTTGCCCCCTCGAGTTTTTCCACCCGATTTTGCAATTGGGTTATATTGGTGTTAACGTCTTCAACTTTCGTTTTCAATTCTTCGAGGGTTGTTGCATTATGCTCTAAAGATGTAATAATATCTGAATTCTGCTGCAGCACTTGTTCAATTTTTCTGTTGAGTTTCATAAAAATCACCTCAACCGTGCAATCGCTACAGAAACCCTTTTTCGAGGTCACGGCTTGACAATTGGGGCAGACAGGCATTCTTCTTTCTTCAGATGAATATCAATGTATAAAAACAAAAAATAGATATAATAGGTTAACCCTGAGTGGAGCTCGCCAAAACGCGTGCGACTCCGACGAGAGCAAGTAAGTAAGAGGGGAAGGGAGGGTGGTTCGGTTAAAACCACAGGTTAAAACTAAAACCGGTTACACCAGATTTTTTGTTTCAGGATATTTTTTCTTTTTTATTTAATTTAAATACTAAGGCCCGAGGTCACTAAATAACTTTACATCCCTTGAAAGATATTTATTCAAGAAACTTAAATCGAAAAAAATCATGTTGATGTATTATTTAAATTGATATCTATTATCGTTTAAAACATCGTTTCTCAAACTTATTTTGCTGACTGTCCCTTTTTTTTAATTTTTTTAATTTTTAATTTTCACATCTGTAAACGAAGATTTACTTCAAATACAGAAAGAGAGAGGAGAGATTGGCAATGTTTGAAAATTTTCACGGCAAGTGGGATCTGAATTGGGTGGGCAACTCTAGATTCGTAACCCGCAGTTGATCCGATTAGACATGAGTCTCCTATAGTTTTAGTAATCTTCAAAAGACATAAATTTAAGACATAACTAATGAGAAAATTAAAGGAATTTTTTCGATTTTAAGGAGTTTGATAATATCAGGTTCTATTTGAGTAAAATACAACGAAAAGTCGCCGCGTTCAGTAACTTGAAGCCAATTTATCTTTTAAGTTATCAACATTTCTACAATACTATATAAATCCACGTGATAAAAATGAATGCAATACCTGTAATAACAAAAATTACACGATATTAATTTTTAATTTACTTTAGTACGTGATTAGCGAGTATTTTTTTTTTTATCTGCCCACGCGATTTCTGCACCATCTCAATGCCACATAATTTTCTCTTGGTCATGTACGGCCCCCTGAAAGTCTCAAACGCCCTCAGGAGGGAGGGGCGTTATCGCCTATGTTGAGAGCCTATGGTTTAAAAGATGTTAAAGGAAATATAATAGTATTATTCTAAAATTTTATAAAATTTAAATTTCTTCAAAAAAAATTATTAAATCTCACAAATAGATTATGTTTATTAAAATTATATAAATTCTAATAATATTAAATAAATTAGGGGTTTTAATTTGTTTTGCCGGGTGGGAGGATAGGGGTGGGGCCATGAATTTCGAAAATTCGCTTCTTAAATGACGCCTACGCAATAAAAGTAATCTACATGCCAAATTTCAACTTTATAGGTATTATAGTTTAGGCTGGGCGTTGTCATCACTTAGTAAGTAAGTAAGTAAGTAAGTAAGTCACAAGTCTCTTTATATATATAGAGATGGAGAAGAGAAGAAAAGTGTTGGGAAAAAAATGCATTTTTTACAAAAATGATGAATTGTGGTACTTAGCGACCGAATTTCAAAAAACAACCACAAAATTAATTTTATGTGATGGGGAGGAGATAGGGGGGGGGGGGGGGGCTTTAACGTAGAAAGCATATTGATATGTCATTTCAGTTAAAAGTTGAAAAATCCGAATTTTTCACAAAAATACAGATTTGGGGTACTTAGGGGCCGAATTTCAAAAAACCCCCGAAATTAGTTTTTAGGGGTTCGTTTAGGGGGCTTTTAGCGTAGAAAGCATATTGATATCTCATTTCAGTAAAAAGTTCTAAAAATCTGAATTTTTTACAAAAATGGCGATTTGGGGTAATTTAGGGCTGAATTTCAAAAACCCTGAAACAACGAATTTAGATATTCTTCTAAGGAAGGTTTTAGCGAAGAGAGCAAATTAATATCTCATCTCGTTTAAGAGTTATTAAAGAAATAGTAAAATCAAAATTTTACCCAAAAATGTCGATTTGGGGGTCTTAAAATCGGAATTTCGAAAATTCGCTTCTTAAATGACGCCTACGCAATAAAAGTAATCTACATGCCAAATTTCAACTTTATAGGTATTATAGTTTAGGCTGGGCGTTGTCATCACTTAGTAAGTCAGTCAGTCAGTCAGTCACAAGTCTCTTTATATATATAGAGATTATAAGAGAATTTAAAAATATTTGATAGTTGACAAAATCGACACTAGAGAGCAGCACTTGCTGGTAGCGCCTGGACCTTATGCAAACCTCTTTTCAAACGAAAACATTTGGATGCATAGCTATTAGGGATTTGTATTTTCTTCGTTTTTGGTGGTAGTCAGGCGAAATGACTCTCTTTTCTTAGGTAGGATATAAACTAAGTATCTCTTATAAGAATAGCCGTTTATTTGATTTTCTTTTTATTTAAAAATTTTTTAATCAAATTATTCCAATATCGTTAAACTAATTTTTTACTTTCTCTCAAAATTCAAAAATCACCATTTTTTTTAGCCATTTAAAACGTCTATCAGTGAAATCTTTCTTGAAAATGTTTGTATTACACTTTACTGATGTAATTCAGTTTTTTCCCAATTCACTTTCCGGCTCTTTCTTCCATAGAGCCAATGTTAATCCCCATATGGGGATTTGTATGTTAATTTCGTTTTAAAGGGGGGTCCCCCTTTGGAACTTTTTACACATTTTAAAAAATATTTTCCAATTCTTATGAAATCTTATATTTAAGATTCTCTATTCTGTATAAAATATCTAAAATTTGGAAAAATAACTATAGTTTTTTTAACTTTGCCCATCAACCGTAGGTTGGACAGGTAAAGTTAATGTAATCGTAAAAAAAAAAATCGAAATTTTTCTGAAGCTGCCAAAATGCGTTTTGAGGTCCCCTGAATCCATTTAAGAAGTTTTTGGAATGATGTCTGTGTGTGTGTGTGTGTCTGTGTGGGGGGGTGTGTGTGTGTGTGTGTGTGTGTGTGTATGTCTGTGGTAATTTTTTCGTCAACGAAAACTCAAAAACTATTTGTTCAATTGTTTTGAAATTTTGAACCCATAAACTAGGGGTAGAGGCCAAGAGCTGAAATGCTTCTCCTTTTGTTTTTATTTTCTTCCTGGCTGCATGTGACTATTGGTCATTATAGGTCTTCGGACCTTATGCACCCATTCCAAAAAAAAAAAAGCTTTTGGTAAACATCCACAGTCTTTTTTGCAACATAGGCCACTTAAGACTTTAGACGATAACCATTATTGATTTAATATACATATATGGGGTCCAGGCATTTCTATTTAAGCCATTTGGTATCCAATTGGCTTAAATAAAATCATCGGACTGCCTGGGGTCCGA
Organism: Euborellia annulipes; assembly: GCA_023213315.1. Taxonomy (NCBI): domain Eukaryota; kingdom Metazoa; phylum Arthropoda; class Insecta; order Dermaptera; family Anisolabididae; genus Euborellia; species Euborellia annulipes. The sequence goes on along the minus strand of JAKCPI010019191.1, from coordinate 1,570 downwards.
ACTCGCGACGTTTGGTATACGAGGTTAGCACGCTAACCTCTACGCCATACCCTGAGGGCCACCCAAAAGTTATTTATTCCATTCCATTCCAGTGCCTGCTTGAGGATTTGTTTACTTTCATGGAATACACAAATGAAAAGAATACATAAATATTTCTCTATACATTTCTTATGGGAGAAATCATAACTTTAAGAATTAATAACCTCGAAGTTACAAGAATTTCGGGATGAAAATAATTTTCCTGTAATCTCGAGAAGGTCCCTCTTATGCATATAAAATTTCATTACAAAATTCTAACGGGAAGTTGCCTAAATAGAGCGTGATAGACAGACAGTAGACAGACATTAGCTAATTTATATATATAAGGTAAGATTCTCTAGATCTCTAACTGAATCTGTAACAATTCCTTAATATCAATATATTAATTTTTATATAATCTTCCTTCTTTTCTCTTTTTTTTTTTTTTTTTTTAAACATTCACCCTTTTTTCTCATTCACACTCACACTCACACACACATTCACACTGCCTTTTCGGCAACTTAGGCATTTAAAGACCGACGATAACGTTAATTAATAAATATATTTGGGGTTCGAGCATTTCTATTTAAAATATGGTATCCAAATGGCTTAAATAAAATCATCGGACTGCCTGGTTCTTTTACTCTTTTGCCTCGTTGACAAAAGTTCATAAGAGTAAAATTGAAAATATATAGAGATTAATTATCTATATAAACAACACGGTCAACAAAAAAGATTTTTTTTTTGGGTTTCTGTCCTAATGCTATGGAATTCTGGATTCTAGGCACCAAAAAACACTTAAATTTCCATTTTTAGCTTTTAAGTTTGCTTTTTTGTTTAATTAATTGAAAGTTTGAAAAATAAAAAAAAACTCTAAAATTGTGTACTTTTTCAGTTTTTCGCTTATATCTCGTAAACTAAGCATATTCGTACCATAATATATTAGAAAAATTGTGTGTAAATTTGCTAATATTTGGTTGATAAAACAATTTTTAGACCCAATATTAACCGAGATACGGTCTATCAAAGTTTCTATTTTGTTTTATATTTCGAGAAACTTGAGACTTTCTTCAGTTTTTCGCTTATACCAGTATCTAAAAAAACTAACATATTTTTTCCACCACAGTAAAAATACAAAATTGTAAGAGTATTAAATTTTCTATAAAATTTGGTTGATAATGATCTAAATTTAGCAAACTCAACTATTATTAGAAACGGCTCTCTATGTTTTACATTCGAGAAACATGGTCTAACTTTGAATCGGCCGTACCTCGGTTAATATTTAGTCTATATTCGTTTTAACAACCAAATTTTAACAAATTTAATATACACACAACTATTTTAATTGATCTATGGTGCGGTAAATATGCTTGGTTTTTGAATATAAACATGTCCGGTCTTGCTTTGAAAAATTGCTCATTTCTACAAGCAAACTTTGATCAAAAAAATTATTTTTTACATTTATTTTTAGAGTGGGAGAAACAAAAATTTCATATGAAGAAACCAGACTCAAAGTCGTGTTGACCAGTGTAATTCGATAATGTCCGTCTGC
>JAKCPI010019190.1:32500-48535 GCA_023213315.1 Euborellia annulipes | reverse complement strand
TAAGCAAATAATAAATCTTAAGGTGCGCGTCTTGAGGTGCTAATTTCGGGACTTTCCAGCGGCCACAATTTAGAAGCTATCGACCTCAAATTTTTTTTAAATTAAAGCTATTTAAAATATCTACAAGTTATAGAAACCATTTTTTTGATTTTCGAAAAAAATAATTTTTTTTTTTAGATTAATCGCATTAAATAAATGATATTTTAAAAAAAGGAGCTCTATAAGTTGTAGATAATTAAATTAGTAATCATTAAGTTAAAGAATAATTAATTTTTTGCCTTTAGTTAATTAGCTGGAAGCTCTAGAATGAAATGGAATTTATCCCATGTATTCCTATGGAAAAAACTAACGCCATCTCTTGCCGCCTAGAGGAACTCGGTAGTCAAAAGCTTTCTAACGACTTTTCGATACGCGCACCTTAAGCACATTTAGTTTTAATTTCTTGGGAGATTTAAAAACTCCAAATATGATATTCCTTCTATAGAATCTCTATATAATTTTGGCCCCGTTGCTTCAGTTCTAGTCAAATAGTAAATTTATCCGACCGATAGCAAATCAATGACATAGCAAACAAGAACACGCTTATCCTTCAAGCTAAAAAAAATGAGTTTTTTCAGATATAATTAGCTATCAGAGTTATAAGCTTATACCGAAATTTGGGTCTTAGATAATTAACTACGATTTGGGCTGTTATTTAATCATATAATTAGCTTAACTAGAGTTGAAAAGACTCGAAAGTTACACACCTCGAGTTAAAATCCCACTTGCCGTGAAAATTTTCAAACATTGCCAATGTCTCCTCGGTCTGGACATATTTGTTGGAAGAATGGAGAAATAAAAATTAGTGAACTTAACTTACTGGTCATTTGAGTTGCCTATCTTACAGTAACCAAAAACGAAAGAATTGAAAATGATGAATGAGACTTTGGATTCGTATTAAAAAAAAAAATTCTAAAATAATTATCTATATTATATTTTAGTTAAATAAAAATAGTACATTCCCTTTAGGGAAAAAGATTCAGTCTAGAACAGAGGGAGAGATGAATTTTAATATGTTTATCAAGTATCTCTCCTTTTGCCCTTTTTAATTGTAGATAATTATTCATTAATTTATCTCTTGGAGAGAGAATATACGCTTCTTCCCTCCTTTTCTTTTTCAGATATTAAAATCAACCACATCTCTCTCTCTCTCTCTCTAGAGGTGGGCTCTAAGAAGCAAAGATCCCACGTTGTTCAGTCAGTTTAAAGATCTCAGGAATAAAGTGACCCAGATGATTAAAAAAAGTAAATCTACTTATTTTGGAAAGCTACTGACCCAAAATAAAAATACTTCGGTCCTCTGGAGGCAAATATCAAATCTAGGATTGTCTAAATCTTCCAACACCTGTCCTCCTGACCTTGATATTAATGCGTTAAATCAGTTCTTTTCTTCTGGGAATGACAATACTCAATATAACCCAATAGAAATTAACAATTTAAGTGGACACCACTTTGATGAAAATAAATTTTATTTTCCACATCTGGATCCAAAACTGGTCCTTGAAGTGATTTTACGACCAGGGTCAGAGGCAGTGGGAACTGATAGGATTTCGTTAAAATTAATTAAACTTTCATTACCATGTATCCTCCCTGTCATAATACACATACTAGATGCTTCACTGCAGGAGTCTTGTTTTCCAGAATTATGGAAAACAGCAATTATTAAGCCCCTTCCAAAAAGAAAAATCCTCAGGCTTTTTCTGATTATAGGCCAATATCATTGTTATGTGTTTTATCTAAAATATTAGAAAAGATAGTTCACCATTATTTAACCTTATATTTAGCAGACCATAAACTCTTGGACCCCTGTCAGTCGGGTTACCGTAAGCATCATAGCACTCAGACTGCCTTGTTAAAAATTACAGATGATATTAACAAGGGCATAGACAATCGCAAAATCACAATTCTAGTCCTCTTTGACTTTTCCAAAGCGTTTGATCTTGTGGACCATAGTATTTTGTTAAATAAACTCCAAAATTTTAATCTCTCTCGGGCGGTATTGAGGTGGATATCATCCTACTTGAGTGGAAGAAAACAAATCATAGAGAATGATAAAGGGGAAAGATCCGAATCAGTGAGAGTCACATCCGGGGTGGTCCAGGGGTCAGTCCTCGGACCTCTGTTATTTTCACTATTTATATCCGATTTGAGAAATGCTCTCTGCCATTGTCAATACCATTTTTTTGCTGATGACCTTCAGATATACATGTCATGTTCGCCCAGGGAAATAGAGCACGCAGTTAGGAAAATCAACAATGACATAAATGCTATTTGTGATTGGTGTAAAATAAATAAATTGAAAATCAATGAAGGAAAAACAAAGGCAATTATATTCGGGACTGCTAAATTTATAAATAGATTAGAAAACCCTCCACCTATAATTGTTAATGACAAAACAATTGGCTATGAAGAAAGTGTAAAGAGTTTAGGACTCATTTTGGATCAGAAACTAAAGTGGGGCGAGCAGGTCACTAGCATTTCCCAAAGAGTCTTCAAAAGTTTATATCAATTTAAAAAGATAGGGAATGATTTACCCCTAAAAGTTAAGAAACTCTTAATTAGTTCCTTAGTCCTGCCAATTTTTGATTACTGCAGTCTGGTCTATTATGGCTTGTCTAAGGAACAGAATACAAGGCTGGACAGGGCACTGAACGCCTGTGTGAGGTTTGTTTTTGGAGCAAGAATGGATGAGCGCGTGACTCCTTATTATCAAAAATTAGACTGGTTAAGAGTCAATAAAAGGAGAGAGTTTACCATGGGGTCATTCCTCTTCAGCCTCTTTAAAACGAGGGAACCTAAATATTTAAACAGCTTGTTCTGTCCTATCTCCTCGGTTCGGTCACGAGAGTTACGCGAGCGATCTTCGGATCTTGCGGTTCCTGCACACAGGACGCAATATTTTGCTGATTCCTTCCAGATAGCTGGTGCCAAACTGTGGAACGGAATACCGCGGGTTATTCGGTTGTCGCGGAGTTTGGGGGGGTTCAGGGCGAAGTTTCGGAGCCACCTGATGGGCGAGCGGGGTCAGAGTTGAGGAGAGGTTAGCTAGATGGGAGGAGAGAAAGAAAAAAAAAAGATGAAAAAAAAAAAGGACAAAAGATTGCATTGTCAGCTTTGCGGGTGAGATGATTGTTTGTGGGTAGTAAGGCTATGTAACTATTGTTTAGCTTTTTTATGTTATTTTTATTGTTAACTGATTGTTTGGTTTTATTTATTTATTTATTTTTTTTTTTTTAAGTGAAATTTTGTCTCTTGACTTATTTTTAATTTTGAGTGTTGCAATTATTTATATACTGTAATTTTTATAATTATTTGGATTTGTAAGAGAAGAGCAAGTGTATAAAAATTGTATTTTCAAGCAAATGCTCAAAGAGTCGGACAGACTCAGAGCACATTAATAAATATATTCATTCATTCATTCATTCTCTCATGATGATGTTGATGGTGATGATCTTTATCAACTATTAAATGAAATTAATAAGAAGAAAATATTTGTTCATTTAGGAAATTATGGTATACTGTATTTAATGACTTAATTTGATCTCTGACTGTTTAGATTGAATTTACTAATGAATACTGACATTGCGTTTCGTTTGGGATGTCAGCTCAATTCTAGGACTAATTATCCTTACTTAAAGAAATTTCATTTATTTTATGAAAATAATTTTCTAATCTGAATATGAAATTTTAATAAAATTCTTAGTAATAAGAGTCGAACCGCTTTAGTTCCTATTTTCCCTTAAAGCAGTGGTTCCCAACCCCCGGGCCGCGGACCGGTACAGTCCGTGGATAAAATTGTACCGAGCCGCCAAAAGAACATTCAATAATTTTCATTTTATTTACTCTTGGGTTATTTATATTCATTTTTTTAGAGTAACTATTTTATTTTGAAAGCATGTTTAAAGATTTTCAGGGAAGAAAGTGTGTTCATTTAAGAGGTCTTGTTTCTTAAGTTTATTTTTAATTATTTCATATTTTTCCAGTAACAGAAGTTTGTTGAAATTTGTGTCATGTTGTAGAAGGTTTATGTTATCTGTATTATTATGTCGAATTAGGGGTAGGGAACCCCCCCCCTTATCAGGGGACCACAAATCTAGAATTCTTCCATTGGAAAACATTGTATTCTCTCTCTACTTATGAAAAATTAAAGCTAATTAATTATAATAATGAAAAAATTAAATCTCTCAAATGAAAAATAATAAAAATTGTTATATAATTAAATTTTCTTTTTTTTTTGACTGACTTTTTCTTCCCTCTAAGATTTCACATATCCTTCAAATCGTCGCCCCCCCCCCCACAAAAAAAAAAAAAATAACCCTTATTTATTTTTCACATTTTTTTGATAAAATGACGCTTCCACAGAGAGTAAATAATTGAAAAATGAAATTCCACACCTCAGAATAATTATTTAATCTATTCTATACTATTATATAAAAGACAATGTCTGTCTGTCTGTAACGCATAGACTCCGAAACTACTGGACCGATTTTCATGGAGTTTTTTTTAATGGATAGGGAATTTTCCGGGGGTAGTTTTAGGCTATCATTATATCGAATTAGGGGTAGGGAACTCCCCCTTTTTGGGGGTTATCAAATACCCCATAGCAAAGCATTGGAAAACAGGATCTAACTCGCTTTACGAAAAATATATTTGCCGAAGGCAACCCTACCGCAGCTAGTTTTAAATAAATCATCTAAGGGGTACATGGTACATGAAGTAATATCTAATTGTATAAATTTCCGTTTCGCGGCTTACCTACGCGATATATATAATATCCTGAATATTATATATAATTTCTTATTTATAAATCATCTAAGCTTATTTTAAAAATTTCTTAATTAATATTTCATTAATAATAACAATAAATTCATTTTTAAATTAAAAAAAATTAAAGATTATTGGGACAGATTGTTTTTTTGTATTTGCTTGATAACAAAAAAAATTAATTACGATAATTTTTTAATAAGTCATTAAAAAAATTATAGCTCGATGTCCCAATAATCTCTTATGAATTTAATTCATTTAAACAAAAACCGCATTGAAAAATTTCTTGTAATAGTCTAGTTTTTTTAAAAGTACGTTTACACGTCGAACCCCTTTAAAAAAAAACAGTTTTAGGCACGATTCGCCAAAAATGTTTTGCCATTGAGCGTTTTTGCTCAATCGGTGTGCGTTCAGCCTAAAAGGTCTATTTGCTAGATGTTAATTATTATTATGCTGAGATCTATTTGAAAAGTATTGCTATTATTTAAAAATTATGAAACTATCATTCACTTATCACTTGATTGAAAAAACCCAAATTATTTAAAATAGACTTATTTTTTCGTATATTTTCTTTTGTTATAACAAATGCGTTCCTACACTTATAATTAATGAATTGTAATAGAGAGAGAGGGAGATTTTTATTATTATTGTTCATTGATCGAGAGAACAATATCCTCTCTTTCATTTAGATAAATTATTATTCCAATCAATAAAGACTTTTTTTTATAAAGGCAATTTCAGTATATATAGATTAAATTTTTATTTATATTGTACTCTTTATTCAAATAGGATTTTTCTTTTTTCTGTAATTATCTAAAAAGGTATGCGACTTTATTACGATCATTTCTCCCTTCTTTCTTTTCCTCTTATTTCAATTCCGGGGTCTTAAGAAAACTAGAAATGAATTATATCCGAAAAAGAAGTCCTCAAAAGAAATGAACAAATTGTCAAAAAAGAAAAAAAATAAACTCTCTTTGCAGAGTAATCCCTCCCAATTTGAATTATTTTTTTTTTTGCTTTTGATAATTTCCTATTGTTAGTAAAAAGCGGAAATTTACTGAATCTTTTTTTTTTATTAATATTTAGCCTTAACAATGTCACTTTAAAGTATTATTTTCAAATATATGCTTAAACAAAACAGCCCTAATTGACTAAGAACAAATCTTAAGTTAATATTATTAGATAAAATAACACTCTAAAATCAATTAAATTTTTAACAGTATATTTCGACCTCTAAATTTATTAGCGTGTGAGTTGGTCAGACATGCGCCTGCAGGATCGCAGACTAGGGGGGGGACAGGGAGGGGGTAAATTCCCGGGGCCCAGGCTCTCTAAGGGTCCGCGGCCTTTGAGCTCCAATCATAACTATTTTTAATGAAAAAAAATTATTTTCATGAAATTTTTCTTCACGAGATCTCGGGCTCTCAGGGAGAAAAAAAAATAAAATAATTAAAGGACTCCGGGCCCCCAGAGAAAGAATTACATGAAATTATGAAATATTAAAAAAAATTTTCAATGAAATTTTTTCCTCTGAATATTACCAAAAATGTTTTAAATAAAATTTCATAAAGCAGTATATAAAATTACATATAGAAAGGTAGGTTAATTAAATTTAAAAATTAATTAAGACGTCAGACAGTAAAGTGAAGTGTTAAAAAAAATTTGAGCTTAATAAATATTGGATTCCCCTGGATATAAAGGAGTACGTAGGAGGTGCAGGTCCTAATCCAGAAAAGAAACAGGAGCATCACATGGAATGTTAAATTTAAAAAAAATATAAAAAATACTTAATTCTTAACTCGATTTGCTGTTATTTATTTATTTGTATAAGATCCTATTGTTATATGATCTTGAATTCTATATAGTGTAGGATCTACTGTCGGAAACTAAACTAAACTAAACAAGCACAGTACACAACTTTCGATTACCGAAGGTAAAAAAAGAATAAAATAAAAATTTTTTGAACAAAATATTTTTCTTTTATTTTTTAAATTTAAAATTATAATATTTTTTTTTTTTTTTTTTTTATATTTACACCCTTGCAGGCGGGGCAGTTGGGGGAACAGGGGCATTGGCCTGCAAAACTGTTGCCGTTGCCCTCTGGTTTCTTTTTTTTATGATAATAATTTTTTTATAATAATTGATAACGTTTTCATTTATTGTAATATTGTTTTTTGAAACTGAAAAAATGAAAAAAAAAAAAAATTATTATATGATCATAATAGTAGATATATATTCTATTGCTCATATGGAGCAAGAGTGTCATAACTCAAAATTTCTACTTTATTTCTGGAAATCAAAAAAAAAAAAATAAAAAAATAAATAAATGGATAAATAAATAAAACACCCAGGAACACATTTACATAATAAAAATTCAAATTAAAAATGGAAGCTATACAAATTAATTATTTAATATATAATATCATTGGTACACCTTCCACAAAACTTCTTTTTAATTGAAATGTTAAGGTTTTGAAGTAAGTAAAGAAAGTTTAAAAAAAATGGCAATTCAAAAAAATTAGATATTGTGCTGCGAGTATGAAAACATTAGATATGTCCCTCAGCTAGATAAAAGAGGTTTTTTTTTTTTTTTGTTATCCTTACTGTTCCAATAACTCAATAGAAACGATTTTTGAATCATGACAATATTGCAGTAATGAGCAAAATATATTACTATATTACTGTATATATACTAGGGTGGCGCAAAAACAATTTTTTTCATTTTTTTAAGATTTTCTAAGTTTTTTTTCCTTTTAATTAGAAAGATAATTGACAAAAATACACCATGAGAAGAATAAAAAAATCAAACAGAATACTGAAAAATATAATTTTTTAATAACTTGCTATTTTTCAAATTAAGCTAACAGTAGGCCTTCGATTAATTATACAGTGTTTTGTAAAATATCTTAATAATTAAAAGGGAAAAAAATTATTAAACTTGAATCTAAATATTTAAAGGTCGCACGAAAACATAGAAAGCAATGCACTGACAAATTTAAAAAAAAATTTTTTGAGCGACCTTTAAAAAATATTGTAATTGAGCACATCTTTGGAGATGTCTTTTAAAACATAATAAACTAACATACCAGCATTTCCCTCTACTCAGGGATTGTCAGGGAACAACCTTGAACGTTAGAAAAAGAATTTTGATGTTAAAAGTAAAGAAAAAGAATTTCATATACAAGATTACGTCCTGGCAAGAGATAATTTTGGGAAGAAATGGGAACCCGGAATTTTGTATAAACCTATTGGAAATCGAATGTGGGAAGTTGTAATTTTAAATAAAGTTAAAAGAAGACACGAAAAAAAATTGCGTCACAAACATTTTGAGGATGAATCGGAAGAAACATTCCAAGAAAATGAAGCTGAACCTTCTCAAGAAAATCATTCTGAAATACCCATATTTATTTTACCAGATGGAAATACTGACAAGATTTCTTCGCCTTCTATCGCTACTTTTAAAGAGAACTTGAACCCATCAAACCCAAGTAAACCACCTCCACGTCGTTCTAAGAGAATTGCAGAAAAAAAGAACTCTTAATTAAGAAGGGAGGAAATGTCGTAAATGGTTTCCATAATAATTCTACTATTTTGTAAATATAAATGTTATGATTGATTTTTCTATTTTCGTTTATAAATAAACGTTTGAGAATTGTTCTCCGGTATTTATCATTCCTAATATGTGATAATAGATATTTTTTTTTTAATGACTACGTCTTCTTTTATGACTTAACGTCTTCTTTTATGATGGTTACTATCCATTCAAAATTATAAACAAAAGATTTGATCAAATTTTATAAAATTTCAGAATTTTTATTTAATCAAAAGGTTCACAAAAAATATTGGGCTCCGTCCGGTTCTCCTGCGGCGAACCCTAGCCATTTCAGTTTTGCCATTACAAAATAGAAAACAGTGAAAAATCAAAAAATGCATAAAAAAGTCAGGCTCCGGTTCGCCTTCAGCGAACCCTCGCCATTCCAATTTTGCAATTACAATATAGAAAACAATGAAAAATCAAAAAAATTTTTTATTATGGGAAAACAATTAAAAAAAAAAATTCCAAACAAAAAAAAAAATTGTATTAGGCCTAATTGAAAAAGATATATTAAATTCGAAGATGTAATTAAATTTTCTTTAAAATCATTTATTTGAACTCCTCGAAGAAGTTCCTCTTGCTCAAATTAGCGTTAGGATCAGACTATCTCCCGAGTAAAATGATATAATTATAATATGTATAACATCGGACCATTAGGGGGGCTCTGGGGGGGGGGCAATATTTTTTTCTTGAATAGTGGATGGGCAAAGTTGTGCGCTCGGCGCTAGTCCGACCCTTTATTTTTTATTGTTTTAGACTGAAACTATATAATCCTTAAGATTAAAATTAAAAAAATTGTGTTTTTTAATTTCTATCAGGTTTTTTCGATTCTGCCCCACTGTTCGTAGGCTCTGAAAAAACTACTAGCTGTTTGCTCATTTGAGAAATCTAGAAACCTTTAATCTATACATATTATCAGCTATACACATCCATCAAACATAATCATATTACTAAGGTACGATTCGGGTGACAAATTGGTTTCCCGGGACCAACATGTTAGCAAATAGAATATGCACTTTCATAGTAATCCGGGGTTTAGTGATAACTATCATAGTTAGTAGAGATGAGTTTGTGTTTAATTGGACTCGAACAAGGACTTTCCTCTTTCGCATCCGAAGCAGAAAGTCCCCCCCCCTCCCCCTCCCCCTCCTCTAAATAACAAATACTCTATTATGAATTAAAGTTGAGTTTGTATTTGAAATTTTCGAGTGAATATTGAATTAGATAATAATATTCGAAAGCCTCGCTATTCCGTCCAGCGTAAATAAATTCTCACATTTTAATTGTTAAATTTGAGCTCGTAATAATGGAGAAAGGAATTAGAAAAACTCATTTCATATGTTAAGCTTTATGAATGAGTTAAATAAAGTCTATACAAAATAAAATTCAATATTTCATAATAGTAAATACTGTATAAAAAAAACTTTTCAATTTAACATTCGATATTTTGTTAAAAATGATGAATATAACCTTTTAAATTGAAGCGGAAAATTTTAATGGGAATTCAAGTAACACCAATTTACTTTTAAAATAGCCTTCTTAAAAATATCTTGGCAATTTTTCTAATCAAAAAATGAACAAAAAGAAATGCTTGTTAGCCAAATTTGTATTAAGAATTGAAACAATTATATTGATGAAAGCACTAATAGCCTACATATTTTTTTTTTTACAAATTTTACTGGTCTGCGGACCAAAAAAGGTTGAGAAACGCTGCCTTAGACGGTCAATCATTTTGATCAAACGGGTTTAGTCAAAAAATTGAATCAACTTCAATCGAACCTTTAATCTTTTTATCAAAACTCGCGCACAATGGTGTCCAACACCGATTTGGCAGTCCTTGCATTGACGTTGGTACTCCGGGTTTAAGAACCTCAATGCGGTAACCATTTTTAACCATTTTCTCAAAGGCAGCATTTCTTTTATTTCTATTAAAATAATTTTTACTCTTTACTTTCCACAGTTCAGGATAATCCTGGTACAATTCTATTATGAGGATCACAAGCGCATGTTCTGAGCTTTGTGGGCTTTTTTTCGTCTTTGTTTTGTATCTTTTTTTTTTGGAAGAGTGGGGTAAACTCCCGACGTGTGATTGACGTAATGATGATCAAAATGAACCAAGACCATCAATCGATTGAGTCATTCTTTATGTGTTTGTGTTTTGCTTAAACGGAGCACGATACTCCATGTCATCGTATTATATTTACTTAGGTTATAAGCTTATACGGTTTTCACTTCCAAGTATCGTGTTATATATCCCTACAGACAATCGGACCACCATGATTGAGTCATTCAAACCTACTATCGATCATCTTCAATGATTGGCTCAAGCGTCAAACAGGTTTCTAGACGGTCAATCTGGCTCGATTCAATCTTTTGATCAAAATGATTGTCCGTTTAGGACCTCCCTAAAACCAATTCAAACTCTTAAATAATTTAAGAAAATGTATATTAGCCAAGTCCTAGTTCTACGTAGATGTGAATTTGTTCCTTTAGCCAAATTATCTATCTTTAACCGAAACGAAGTTGCATATCGGTAGAGTGTGAATATTCTGTTAGCATAATTTCCTTAGAATAACTATTTTGATTACAATATTCGACCAAAATCTGTAAAACAAAAAAAAAAAAAAAAAAATTTGTAAAGTATGAAATTCAGTAGATAACTAAAAGTGAATTCGGATCTTCTGCCTCCCTCACTCGCAAAAGTTATTCAAAATGACGAATAGAACAGACTTTTATATGATTTTTTTTCACTAAAATAGTTAAAGATTTTGCAGGTTAGCCTGTGAATATACTTATGCCAAGAATGAAAAAACGCATAAATTTTATATTTAAATTAGGTATCCTTCTGGCATGCAACAACAAGACAAGGTTTTGAACAAAATCAAACAAAATCTAGGTTCTGGCCCATTCTCAAAATTTTAACATGTATAAAAGTATTTTGGGTCTAGGAGGGGTACATAATTAATGAGACCATTCTATACACTGGATTCATTTTTCATATTTCATATTATTTTTTTTTTTATTTATTAAGTTAATTAAACTTACCTAATTAAATTTTAATGTTTTAACTAGAGCTAAAGTGTACCAGTTTAATGAATTTTTTTACTTGCTTTTCAATTTTTGTTTATATGGCGAATCTGTTAACCAATTGTTCTATCTCTTTTTCGGAAGTTATTTCTATTTCCTATCGCATTTGTATGCCTATATATTTGTTTTCCTATCGCAAAGGTCTTACTAAAATAGGTGATTTTGGGCTTGGGTTGAGCTTCATCTGAATTACCATGGCACATCTCGCTAGATGCTGCTTATTTGACTGATCTGAAATCTGCTTTACAAGATATGTTCTGGAAGGTGTGATCCACAGGCTTTTTTCTCCTCCAGCCACACAGCTTGATGGAAGATTCACATCTGTGAATATATTATAATTTAATGGATATATTCCTGTACGCCTAAATCGTGCTCTCCGTTCTCCCCTAAAATTGGAAACTAGATACCGTATAAAGAAAGGGCTATATATAAACAAAAATAATCTGGTAAGAAGTAAGAAAAATTTGTGTGATATGTATGCTAACCGTCACACTTTTTCCCTTCAATATCATTGATTGCATCTATTAACTCATTTTATATTCTATTGATATTTATATCACTTTTTCTTTGACCTTTTTCTCATTGATAATAAAAAAAAGAATCTTTATCATTTCTTATTGTAGGATTTTTGGTATGCCCTGTGTTTAAAAGTTTTTTCTTCTCTTTTTTTTAAGCTGAGTGGATTTTATTTTATCTCCCTTCTTAGTCCCTATATATTTATCGTTATTGTTTACATATTTTTCTTCTTATCCTTGCCTGGATTATATTTTAAAAATATGACCTAAAGAATAGTAGGATTAAAGAATGATAGATTTTCTTTTTAATCTAAAAAAAATGTCTTCCAAAAAATCCTCTTTAAATATCAGCGTTCTCTTTAGCCTTCAAAAAGAAGATTAAAAAAGATTAGAAATTGAAATTCACTGTTCTTAACATTTTTGTTATTGTGAAAGCGTTTTATTAAAATTTCTCCGTGGTACTAGAAAAAAAAAAAAAAAAAAATTCACTCAAAAATAATTAACAAAAACGGAAAATAACTCTCCAAAAAAAAACTGTGCGTTTTAAAAATCGCCTTATTTAAATTTAAAGTAAATAAGGAAATTATTATTATTTTTTTTATAATTTTAAGAACGGTGGTAACAGCTGGGCTAGTAGTTTCACTTTTAGGACTTGAATAAATAAAATATGTCATCACACTCAAAATATGGGGAGATCTCTTAATCAAGGATTTCATTCAACTATTTCTAGCTTCCTTTTAAAGTTTTCCCATCAAAATTCCTCTTCTGAAAATAACCCTTGAATAAGTCAACACTTCAACTTCTTTATCCTCAACTCTAAAATCTAATGCAAATTTTAGATAACCGAGTTAATAAAAAAATAAAAAGTAGAAGGGAGAATTTAAGAATTAAAATTATAACAAAATAAAATTTGCCGTTAAAAAATTATCATTTGCATTAAATATAGCACATGATAGTCAAAGAATCAAAGGAATGATTTAATTGTTGAAGAGTCAAAATTTTTATGGAAAAATCCAAATATAGCCTGTTATTTCAATAAAACAATGATAAAAAAATATAAATATTTTTTCTACGTTTTACATCTTGAATTCTAAGCAGTGACGGCGCTAGCTTATTCTCAGCAGGGGGAGGGCCCCCCCCTGTTGGTAAGGTTGCCCCACTCCTCCCCCCATTAAAGTGTAAAATTGTCCTTTTGGAGGGGCTATATACACTAATTTAAATTAATTTAATAATAATAGTTGTAGGTAGGGGAAAAATAACAACAAAAAAATTTAGAAATTAAGGATTTGTTTATTAAAATAAAAATATTGTTGGTAAGATGGTTTTCATTTAATAATAACAATTTAAATGGTTGAAATAAGTCATTGGCTTCGCAACAATGACATATGGGGTTTAACACAGTGGTAATATATATAAGTATCTATTTCGACGGGCTCAGGGACTTAATATTGAATTTGCTCAAATATTACTTTCTCTTATTTTTAAAATATTGTGATTGGATTAAGATGGATGAATTTAGATTTGATCTTTTCATGAATTGTTTAATAGTTATACAATTGAATTGACAAGATTTTTATAAAAAATTATTTAATCAAATTATTGAGGAATTTCTTTAAAAATAAAAAAAATTTAACATAAATTTTTTTTGAATGAAAATGAATTATTCATTCAAGAATTTTAAATCCAAAAAAGCATGTTAATATTTGAAGAAATAGAAGAATTAAAAAATTCGGGGGGGGGGGCAATTACACAAAAAATCTTTCAACTTTTAAATCCCTTGATAGATATTCATTGAAGAATTTTAAATCCAAAAAAGCATGTTAATATTTGAAGAAACAGAAGAATTAAAAATTTCGGGGGGAGGGGGGGCAATTACACAAAAAATATTTAAACTTTTAAACCCCTTGATAGATATTCATTCAAGAATTTTAAATCCATAAAACCATGTTAATATTTGAAGAAATAGAAGAATTAAAAATTTCGGGGGTGGGGGGCAATTACACAAAAAATCTTTAAACTTTTAAACCCCTTGATAGATATTCATTCAAGAATTTTAAATCCAAAAAAGCATGTTAATATTTGAAGAAACAGAAGAATTAAAAATTTCGGAGGGAGGGGGGGGGCAATTATAGAAAAAATCTTTAAACTTATAAACCCCTTTTAGATATTCATTCAAGAATTTTAAATCCAAAAAAGCATGTTTATATTTGAAGATATAGAAGAATTAAAAAATTTGGGGGGGGGGGGGGGGCTGCCGAATTTAAAAAAACTCTGAAACAACGAATTTAGATTCTTATCAAGGGAAGGCTTTAGGGAAGAAACCAAATTGATATCTCTCCTGGTTAAAAAAAAATTTGAATTTGCCTCTCCGGCTCCGCCCTCTCTCTATTTCGCCAATCAGCGCTATCCCTGAGGCCTGATTGGTTGTTTCACACATCGGACATCATCTTAGGCTTTTATCTAATCTAATCTAATCTAATCTAATCTATCTATCTATCTAATTATATTAAACGAGCAATGTACGTTTGTTTGTTTATATATATGCATATCAGTTCTCGAAAACGGCTCTAACGATTTTTTTCAAATTTTAAATATATACTATTTGTGGTCCAAATATGCAATTGTGCTAGGTCTCATGTTTGGGAAAATTCGGGTACTAGTACTTTACTGGTGCACTTTTTTAGATTTTTCCAATTTTCCTGAAATTCCCTTTAAAGATTTCTTTCAAATTTTAAATAGTTCCTAGTTCCCGTATAAAAAACAAATTGCGCTAGGTCTCGTCTTCGGGAAACATCGAGTACTAGTACTTTACTGGTGTACTTTTTTTAGTATTTTCTAATTTTCTTGAAATTCCCTTTAATCTTTTCTTTCAAGTTTTAAATAGTTCCTAGTTACGGTATGGAAAACAAATTGCGTTAGGTCTCGTCTTCGGGAAACCTCGAGTACTAGTACTTTACTGGTGTACTTTTTTAGTTTTTCCAGTTTTCTCGAAATTCCCTTTAAAGATTTCTTTCAAATTTTAAATAGTTCCTAGTTCTCGTATAAAAAACAATTTGCGCTAGGTCTCGTCTTCGGGAAACATCGAGTACTAGTACTTTACTAGTACTTTACTGGTGTACTTTTTTTTAGTTTTTTTCCAATTTTCGTTTTAAAGGTTTTATAATGTTCAAAGCCTAGTGGGCTTGCTTCCTGGTCAAACCCTCCCTTTCTTTACCCTGGACCAACAGATTTAACTCTCCACGAATATTAAATTTTAATTAATGTGCAATTTTGTAAATTTAATTTTTTATATCAATAATTACTTACAATGTATTTAATTTAATAATGTCAAAAAGGCCAATTAGTAGAAATATACCTATTATTTAAATTATATTATTAAAATACTAATTATTAATTAATTTTATTGAAAATAATAATTTTTAATTGTCTCCAGGCTGACGCATTTCCTGGGCAACTCTCTTATATCTCATGATTAAAGTTTTCTTCTGAGGCACTGTCTCCTCTAAGTATCCACCCAGTAATGTTGCTATTCCTCAAAACTTTCCCTGGACTACTACTTCTTATTTTGGTGTTTTTATTGATGTTTCCATTGAGGAGCAAGTTGTCTCGTTATAATTTCTTTCAAATTTTAAATATTTTCTGATGTACTTTTTTTAGTTTTTTACAATTTTATAAAAAAAGACCGAGCTCCGGCTCGGTCACCCTGGAACTTATATAGTATGATAGTAAATTACGAAAATTTTTAAATAGATATTGGATATTACACACACGTGGATTTGGTGAGAAGAAACTAAAAAAATTGAAGAGGACTTATCTAGGTTGACCTTCAGGAGTTGTGGCTTGGGCACTGTCGCTGGTGGCTTCCTCCGGACTGAGGAAGGCGATGATGATGTGAAATGTCGAATGGCGATGGATTCCTCCAATAACTAGGAAGGATGGGGCCCGTATCTCTCACTCTTATTTATATCAAATGATAAAATTTGAAACCTCTCTTGATGAGGTAATTAGATTTTTTGAATGGGGTGCTCCTCTTTA
>JAKCPI010019190.1:0-30000 GCA_023213315.1 Euborellia annulipes | reverse complement strand
ATTCGTACAAATTTGGCGTTTGGCCCCCCTTCTCTGGCCTTCTCCTCTTCCATTTGGTGCCCCCTTCCTCTCTGAGGAAAGGTCCCCCTTCCTCTTTCAGGAACCCATTCATTTCTGCCACGGATTGGCCTAAAATGAAAAGAAACAATTATTAAATTTTTTTTTTAACTCACACTACTCCCCTTCACACTCACACTCCCATTCACACACACATTCCCACAGTTTTTTCAGAATATTCGACCATTTTAAGACTTTTAACAATACTCGTATTTATAATATACGGTATATATATATACTAGATGCAAAGCTGCGCCCTGGACCCCCTTGCTGATGTATTGTTGTTAGATTAAATTGATCTTTTTTTTTTTTTTTTTTTTTTGAAAAAATACCAAGTCTATGAACACAAAAAGTGGATATATTAAAAAACTGCTTACCTTAGGAAAGGATTATTCATGACTTCTAATCAAAATCAACAATGTTTCCATAAATATATATCTTTATATATATAAATTCGTACAAATTTGGCGTTTGGCCCCCCCTTCTCTGGCCTTCTCCTCTTCCATTTGGTGCCCCCTTCCTCTCTGAGGAAAGGTCCCCCTTCCTCTTTCAGGAACTCTTTCATTTCTGCCACGGATTGGCCTAAAATGAAAAGAAACAATTATTAAATTTTTTTTTTAACTCACACTATCTTCACACCCACACTCCCATTCACACACACATTCCCACAGTTTTTTCAGAATATTCGACCATTTTAAGACTTTTAACAATACTCGTATTTATAATATACGGTATATATATATACTAGATGCAAAGCTGCGCCCTGGACCCCCTTGCTGATGTATTGTTGTTAGATTAAATTGATCTTTTTTTTTTTTTTTTTTTTTGAAAAAATACCAAGTCTATGAACACAAAAAGTGGATATATTAAAAAACTGCTTACCTTAGGAAAGGATTATTCATGACTTCTAATCAAAATCAACAATGTTTCCATAAATATATATCTTATTTTTTTTTTTTTTTATATATATAAATTCGTACAAATTTGGCGTTTGGCCCCCCTTCTCTGGCCTTCTCCTCTTCCATTTGGTGCCCCCTTCCTCTCTGAGGAAAGGTCCCCCTTCCTCTTTCATTTCCCATTACATTTCTGCCACGGATTGGCCTAAAATGAAAAGAAACAATTATTAAATTTTTTTTTTTAACACACACTATCTTCACACTCACACTCCCATTCACACACACATTCCCACAGTTTTTTCAGAATATTCGACCATTTTAAGACTTTTAACAATACTCGTATTTATAATATTTATTTATTTATTTATTTATTTATTAAAATTAAGATGTACATAGAGCTTTTTCAGCCCCTCATTGTGTACAAATATACGGTATATATATATATATATATATATATATATATTTTTTTTTTTTTTTTTGGAATGGGTGCATAAGGTCCGAAGACCTATAATGACCAATAGTCACATGCAGCCAGGAAGAAAATAAAAACAAAAGGAGAAGCATAAAGGGGAAACTCAACTGCGGGAACTGAGAAGATGCCTGTTGAGGTTAGACTTGAAAGTCTGAAGATTGTAGGTTTTGGGGAAGATAGACGCAGGGAGCTTGTTCCAATCACGGGAGGTCATGGGGACAAAGGAAGAATGAAATTGATTTGTTCTGTTAGTCGTGATCTGAACAGCATAGGGATGCTGGGAAGATGCCTCTCTTGTGTTCCGTGAATATGTTGCATTGGGTGGGATAATTGATTTTAATTCGGCAGAGCATTGACCATGGTAATACCTGTAGAAGAGGGATAGTGCAGATACTCTTCTTCTATGATCTAGTGACTGTATTTGGAGTTCAATCATTATTTAGGCTTTTGCGTCACCCTAATATATATATATATATATATACATAGGCGTAGCCACGGGGGGGGGGGATTTGGGGGTTCAAACCCCCCCCCCCCCATTGGACCCAAGCCATGACTAGATATTTAAGCTCTATAATACAAAATACTTTTTCTCTCTATATATTTCATATATAGGGTAAGAGAAAGTAAAATATAATAATTTTCTCTAGCTTAAAAAAAAAAAAAAAATTAAATAAAACGCAAAAAATTCGAGAAAATTCAGAATTTTCCCATTGAAAAGAATTGATTTTTGTTATGCTTTATAAAAAATTAAAGCCGCTTAAAATTGATTAAATCTCGCAAATGAAAAATAATAAAAATTCTTATATAAATAAATTATTTATTTTTTTTCTTAAAGAGGTCTGAGATAGGAGTCTGGTCAAGAGAAACACATAGAGAGAGACACCGCGGTATTTTAGGCCCATACATAAAATTAAGAGATATGCATTATTTATTGCCTGATACGAGTTGATTGAAAAATTGCGGCACTTAATTAAGAAAGGGCGGGCCCGAGCCACCTCGAGGGGGGGTCCAGGGGGGGGGGGGGCGAAGCGAAGGTGGGGCAAATGGCTAGTCATATATTTCATTAGACGCCCTATACTGCCCTATTAGTCGGGATGGGGGGGGAGAAAAAATCCTAAACCCCCCCCCCCCCATCAAAAATTTCTGGCTACGCCTATGTATATATATATTATAATTAGAGCCCGGATTTTTATGCAGCAAAAACCGCTAAATATGCCATATAATATGCAGTGAAAGTATTAAAAATATGCAATATATTTATGTCAAAAATACAGTGGCGGATCCAGAGGAGTTTCTCGGAGGGGGTAATCTGGTGTGACTGTTCGCACAGCACACAATTTTTTCTTATTATCGCTAATTTAAAGGTGAATTCTGTAGTTGTTTACCAGAATTTATATGCAAATCAAATTTTTAAGTATTAATTTTGAAAATTTTATATTAAAAACACAATTTTTTTCCAAAAAAAAATATTTTTCTCAAATCTCAGGGGAGTAATTACCCCCTTTACCCCCCCCCCTGGTATCCGCCCTTGCAAAAATATTAAGTAAATGGCTTCCAATTAAAGGTAAATCATGATTTCTACTGATGTAAAACTAATGGTGTTTTATTTTTGGAAGGAAATGATTTAAAAAAAAAAAATTGGTCTCGCAATAAAAACTAAATTTAATTAAAAAAAAAAAAAAAAACACAGGGAGCAATCCATTGCGAAATTTTTGAAGCAAACGAGGACCCCTGTTTTGGCATTTTTTTTCTTTAATTAGACTTCGAACTATGAAACACAACTGACTTGATATTCATCCAACGAAAATTCTAGCAAAACTAAATTTATTTCTTAAAAGAGGATATAAAGCAGTGGTTCCCAACCGGTGTGCCCCGGCACCCAAGGGAGCCGCGAGAATGTTTAAGGGGTGCCGCGAGATATTTAGATAAAAAAAAATAAAATAAAGAGGCGAAAAAATAAAGTTTTGCTAAAAAAAGCTCAAATGATTAAAATGGAAGCGGCAAAATTTTCCGTAGATCGGAAAAAGCTTTGCCAAAAAAAAGGTCAAATGATTTTCACGCAAGGGAAAAAAAATTTGCCCCAGGGTGGAAAAAAATTTCGATTTGATAGGGAAAAAAAGAGGAAGGGTGCCGCTAGTGTGTAATATTCCCAACGCACCTATGGGGTGCCGTGGACTTCAAAAGGTTGGGAAACGCTGATATAAAGAATAAAAAATATAGTTATTTATTTTTTACAATGTAATAAAAGGCTTAAAAATTTTTTTTTTTGTTTAATTTTTTTTTTTTTTTGTTTAAAAAAAAAAAAATTAAAAAATTAAAATAAACTGAAACTTTCACTGAAAAAAATTTAAAATATCCAAAAAGTTTTAAATATGCAACCTTATGCAATATTGACCAAATATGCAAAAATATGCAATATAGAATTTGAACCCTAGCTCCAAGGAGGCATGATTCGGATAGAAAATTGGTTTTCAGTGACGTACCTATTAGCAAATAGAATATGCAATTGCATAGGAATCCGGGCTCTAATTATAATATATATATAAATTCGTACAAAACTGCTGCTTTCCCCGACGGATTCCCCTTCTGGCCCCTCTCTGGGGCATTACTTGCGAATTCTCTTCCTGCTGCCTCTAGGCTTCCCCTTCCTCTTTGAGGAAGACTTGCACGGCTTTGACTAAAATGAAAAGAAACTATTATTAATCTTATTATTATTTGAAATTCTTATAGGGATCCCCTTTTATTCACTCGAGGTGCTTAAGTGCACGAAGACACACACCTCAAACCCAACCGGCCTCTGGCCGTAGCCATCTACCGGCACCCCGTGAAGTTACATCATTTCCTATCTCTAACTCCTCCTCCTGCGTTCGTTTCTAGCTAGTGAACTAATCCTTATTTCTAGTTCCACCCGGTTCCTTTTATCCAATCTCTTCTAAGCTAGAATGTCCTAGTTGAGGAGGGACTCCCTCAGCCCTTTTATTTCCATTTAAATTCAGTAACCTACACTTAGGTTAGCATATACAGTTTTGCATTTTATTATTAAAGGCTATTTTTTTAATCGTCTCAGAGGTAAAGGATTTGCCTTTTGGGTTTAGGGGTTGAGGATTCATATTCCGCCCCAGGCGAGAAAAATTGATTTCAATTGAATTGAATACCAATCAGTTGAAATAAAAAGGGACGGGTTCTAAAAGGCCTCAGATGAAGAAAAAGACCTTAAGCAAATTAAAACAAAAAATATTTTTAATCTAGATTTAAAGTAGATATATTTTACTGAATTTAATATTACCATCTCCTTAAGAAAGAACAATTTCCTTTTTTTATGTAATAACATTTTTTAAGATTTTATGATTCAATCAGTGTAACAAATTTTAATTATCTTATTATTTTGAAGTGTTTTTCCTTCTATTTTTTTTAACGAGATATCATTATGAATATAAACCTAATTAAATTTCATGCATATAAATCAAAAGATAAAAAAATCTTTTAAAGAAGAAGAAATAAAATATTAGTTTTTTCTTTCACTTCAAGTTTGAGAGTTTTCGTGCATCAAGTCGAATTACGTGATGTGATTTAAATGACGGTTGAATGACTTTGGAAACAAATTTTTAAAAAAGAGAGAGAAAAATATATTTGGTGTGACTAAACACAATCAATAAACTAAGTATTGAGACGTTGCGGTGGTTTTAATACAGGTAAAGCCCTTGCACTCTGCGCCCTTTGATTGGCTTTCTAATCTTGAGTGAACACTCTATAAAAACATTTTAAATTACATTTTTATAAAAAAAAATTAATAAAAAATTCAATCATAATACGCGTAGACTACGATTTTCATATTATTTAAATTAGTTTTTTTTAATTAAAAAAGAAAAAAAGAAAGAAGAATTGAATTAGATATGCAGGATTTACATCCAGATAAGAAGGTATTCGATTTTTTCCTCATTCTTAAATGTCTGCGGCAGCTCTATGAAAATAAATAATGTCAACTTTAAATTATTGGTCTAAAAATGTCTGACAAGGAGAGTACACGGTTGACTCGTCACCGATTTTGATCTCCTTTTTTCTGGTGAATCTAACTGAAAAATATTTTTTTTTAATAGGAGAATTAAATTCACAAGGTTTTCTGTTTCAATAATATATATATATATATTTTGAAACATATATTATTGAAACAGAAAACCTTGTGAATTTAATTCTCCTATTAAAGCATAATGTTTCAACTAGAGCCAACGGTTACCAGTTTAAAATTAATGAAAAATATTTGTTTCCTGATGGAGCTTTTCCAATGCGCTCTATAACAATATTTTTTTCTCATCTGAAATTTTAAAATCTGAAAAGGATTGTTATAAGGCTCAAAGAAAAGCATATCAACAACAAAAGCTAATAGCGTAACGGGTAGAGGAGAGGGTTAGTAATCCAGGGATCCCAAGTTCAAAACCTGGGTTGTCAATTTTTTTTTTTTTTTTGTATTATTTATTATATAAAAAATAAATATTATATTATAAAAATATTTTATTTATATTTGCGACATATTTATTACATATTTATACAGAAAACAATGAATAATTGACTTATTATGAATAATAAATTCATTGTTTTCTGTATTTCTGCATCACCTAGGAAGAGTTTGTTAGGTATTTCAATTATGAAATTTTATATTTATTTATAGGAACCGACCGAATATTCGGTTTCGTTTACGGTTTCGGCCAAAAATCATGGTTTCGGCCGTAGTTTCGGTTTCGGCCAAAAAGTAGCCGAAACTTGAGTCTTAAAAAAAAAGTCATATGATTTGCACTTGAAGGAGAAAAAATTTTTGTCTCCCTAAAAAAAAGGTAAAATGATTTTCACGGAGGGGAAAAAAATTTCAATATCCAATAAGATTAAAATTTTCAACCAGCCAATAATTAAAACCCAAGTTGGGAACTAAGGTGATATGGGAAACTAAATATATCTCGACGCAAAAAATCTGGTGTGACTAGTCACTCCAGATTTTTTTATTTATGCTTTAGTCCACATCTTGTGGATACGTGAATGGTAACCACGAGCTGCCCTAGCTGGGACTTCTTTTCTTTGCTGGTCAGTCTCCTCCCTTCTATATTTTCAACAGGCGTCAGACCGTACGACGGGCCGGCCTGTTCTATTCCTTCCCGGTCGCAAAAACTCCCATCATCTCCGCCGACACCGCGGGATTAAGGCAAAGAAAGGAGAAGAAGAAGAGTCATACCAGAGCATTACAACTGCATATTTCTTGTTTTATTTCTTCATTTGCACATCTCTACTCTACACCCCATTCCCATGATAAAATTTCAAATCGGTTCACTACTTTCTGAGATTAGTTGCATTATACAAACAAACTCACAATCTCTCCTTATCTAATCCCCCATAGTACTAATAGATTTTATAATAAATTAAAAAGTAAAATTCAATTGAATTAATTTTTTTTCAAATCTCTCAAGAGAGTTTAACTTAAATATTTGTAAAGTAAAAGTAGCGAAGAAAATTCAATTTATTTAAAGTTTTTCAGAAGAACGTTTTAATTTGATCATAAATCACCTGGTTTTAGTAGATCTAAGCTGGTCAGTCTTAAAGGCATGCTGTGCACCCCCATATTTAAAGAGATTTATTACCAGGATCGATGTCGACGAAATACTTAGGAGAGAATTTGGTATTTGAGAGCGTGTGTAAGACCTTTTCCTAAGTACTTTGTATTATTAATATAAAACAATACTTTCTCTCTCATATATATATATATATATATATATATATATATATATCGGTAAGAGAAAGTAATAACACATACGTTTAGTCATATAAAAAACAATTAAGATATTAAAAAATTAAAATATCAGAAATCCACTTTTTTCCACCAAATTTTATAAATTTGTCTTTAGAATTTTGAACATTTCAATAACCAAATAAGGTAATGAGAACAAAAAACAAATCATAGTTTTATTTATAATTTAGTAATTTTTGTAAAATTAATTTACATTTACATTTAAAAGAAAAATTTCAATCAAAACATTTTGATTATACTGGAGTATGTAAATTTTTTTTTTCCGTAATCCCATTTCCAAAAAGATAGAATAAAGAGAGAAAGAGAGAGACTAATATCCACATTCATCTCGTTCCTAAGTCCCCTTTTCTGTAAATGTTGCACCCCCTAATGAGCCTTCGTGAACTTGTATAAAATAAAGTGAAAAAAAAAGAATACCATGGGTGTCTTTTAATAATCATTAATTTTCTTTTTTTCTTTTGCACCGGATTATCTAGATACTGGTAAGAGAAAAAAGTAAACCGGAAATTTAATCTAGATTTAGAGTTACGGCAAAAACAGATGATGTATTTTCAATTTTTTTTTTATGGTTTTCTGGAATTAAGAGAAATTTAATTGAGATCGATAGAGAAATTTTTAAACGTGAACCTTATTAGGAAATGATAGAAAATAAAAAAATCTTATAGAGTAATAAGGCTTTAGACCGATAAAGATCAAAAGCGACTTAACTTTTATTGCTAAAGGCTGCTACACACGTAACTGAATACTTGACAAGCATGCACATGCATTCATTTTGTACAAACAAACTGTAGCGTCTGTAGAAGAATTTTGCACAAGCATTTTAATTGTGCAAGCCGCTTGATGATCGAATGAATTTTAATCATGCACAAGCATATTTGCGCAAGCAAATCACGTCCGCCATTTTATAGACGTCTTGACATTTGATATTTATTTAATATATATTAAATCATTTAAAATTTCAATTTAAATATTAATATTTAGGTTTAAAGGAAGTGAGTATTTCTTGTTTTCTTCGAATGAATAACCTTCAGAGTATGATTTTTTAGGTTAATTTTCGTCTGATTGCATGGGTTTTTGGCTGATTCCACATGTTCTATTTTTTTGCATGCCTTTTTTCTAAACCCATGCATCGACCAATCACAGAGTCGGATTTTTCACGTCATCCAACATGGCTGATTTTACCCAAAAAGTGAGGTTATTTGATTTTGACAGCTTACGTCTTATTGAAATATTTTATAAAAAAAAGGCGATCACCAGAGGGCAACATTCGGCCATTTCCGCCACACCTTAGAATTCCAAACTCATCATGTTTGAATAAGCCCCTCTCTCTGAGACGTGTGAGATATATTAATACGTATTATTATAATTTTTGACAGCTCAAGTTTTATTCGCTGGCTGCATGTCTCGTGTGAGTGCATCACACTGCTGGCTCTGCTTGCAGTGACGTCATATCGCATGCAATGTAACCTGAAAACCCTACGTGTGAAACGGCTTTTAGTTACGTGTGTAGCAGTCTTAAGAGAAAGCATCAAGTTTGGGCCCACTCGGATCAATCAGAAAGCTTGGTCCATTACCTCCTATATACGTCACTGGACTATTTTTTACTCAAATTTTAAATTGTTATAATTTTTAATTTTTTTGTTCTTTTAAGGTCTTTTAAGATACTGTATCTTTATAAAATCTTCATATCAGAAGTTAATACAAAAATCATGCCAGTTTTTTGCTTGCCAATAGAATACTCAATTCTTTAGATGAATAAAATCCATCAACTTTCAGATTTTTTTTTTTAAGTTATTAAAGCATCAATTATCTGTATTGTTATTTAAAACCTGATAACGTCCAATATATATCGGCGTCTGACTGAACGAATGAATGAGGGTGATACATAAGAAATGAAAAGCGGAGAGCTTTGATTATTTCGTCTTTTCCCAAAAGAGAAGAAGAAGGATGTACAAAAGAAATAGTCAAACAAAGAAAGGGCAAGAAGAAAATACCTCTCTCTCTCTCTCTCTCTCCTTTCACTCCCTCCTCTTGAAGTTGTAGAGTCGAATTTCCTTTTGAATAATTATTTGGAACGTTGTTCATTCTTCTACAAAGGACTATTATTCTATTAAGATGTCATCAAATGAGGAGGAGTGGGAGGATAAAGAAAATAACATAAAAAAAAAATGTATTGATTTGGAAAAGAAGATTAAATTATAAGAGAATCCTAAAGGAGAGGTTTCCAAATTTTTTTGGTTCACGGCTCCCTTAAAATAAATCAGAATATTCCGCCCAATGATATTCATTTAAAGCGAAAATTGATTTTAAAAAATTATAGTGTAGTTAGTGAACGATATAAGATAACATAGGCAACCTGTTGATCAGATAAGCGTCTTGATTGCTTATATTTTTTATTTAATTTTAATTTTCTCCCTGGAGCAAGAAAATAAGCTTTTAAACAAAATCGATCAAAAACTACTAGTACTTTACTGATGTATTTTTTTTTTTATTCTACCCCTCAAGCCATAGGGCACAGGGCTTCCAAGTTTACAAAAAAAATTTTTACAAAATACATGTATATATAAAAACAATACAAACAATAAGGTAATACAAAACAAATAGTCTACAAATACTGATGTACTTTTTCAGTTTTTTCGATTTTCTCAAAATTCGCTCCAACGATTTTGATTAAAATTCAAATATCAATAATTTTTTGATGCTCTTTAAAATGTATATTCTCATTTTGCCATTGAAATCTTCTGAAGACCACTTTTATATTGTACTTCATAGAAAAGATGGTTGCCATGGTAACAAAATATAAATATTTTCACATGTTTATAAATTTTACATCTTGGATTCTAATATATCGGCGGAAACTAAATATATGTTGACACAAAAAATCTGGTTTGACAAGCACAGAACACAACTTTCGATTATCGAAGGTGAGAGAAGTTGAGTGCTGAGCGACCAGTTACACCAGATTTTTGATTTCATACCTTACATAGATTACACATACAACAAAAAAGTTTATTCTTTACATTATTTGAAACACAAACAAAATGTGCATTTTATTTTTTCATGACTCTTTTCCACTAACTTAAATATCAACTTATCTCAAGTCTTTTATAAATTTAAATTATTCTTCAAAGTTTGATAAGATTTTCTCTCACAAAACTATTCCCTTTCTCCCTTTTGATTTGAGCTTATTTCCTTATTTAACTCTCCTTTTTTTTTTGCAATGTTTGCTTTGTGAAAAGATTGGAAATTGTATTGTCAAAGCTTAATATAAGCGAATTCTGATATCGGTTTCCCCAGTTACTCACAATATTAAGCCTAATATAAAGGCATTTCAAGTCAAGGATATTCGAAAATCGATTTCATTGTATTTATATTATAACATAAGAATTTTCTATAGAAAGGGAACAAAAGTGTTTATTTTTTAGCTACTAAATGTATATAGAATAGAATTTATTTTGGATTATATCTCAATATCTTTTCTAGTAATAGGCTAATAAAAAACATTGAGACTTTTAATTTTAAATTAATTAAGATAAAATATACAATAATTTCACGAAGAATTGTGATTAGAGTTATTTTATGTAGTTTTAACAAGCTATTATTATTTATTATTATCAATTTTCTTGCCATCTGTTTTAATATGGTTCATTAAAAGCTGTCCGTCCTGATGAAAGAAACAATGAGCAATTCGAAACAATTAAAAGAAATATTAAAATTGTTTTTGAAGTGAAATTTCTTTATACACTGCTGCGAAATGCTGCATCTCTGGATCAACTACTAATGGTAGGTTTCTTCAGATAAAGTCAACTAACAAACTTAGAGGACAGATAGCAAATCATCGATATAGTAAACAAGAACATGCTTAATCTTCGAGTTAGAGTTTTTATCTCTTAGCTTTTGGCAAAAAGGAAAATCTCTCAATTCAAAATCGAGGCGAAATGCGAAAATAGATGATTTTGTAGTTTTAAACCAGGCTCATGACAATTCCGTTTTTGTTTGTTTTTTACTTTATCTTACCTCTATATATGTTAATATATATATAGAGAAAGTATTGAAATCATGTCAAAAATTCGATCTCAAGATTTTGATGTATATACACGTTTTGTGGTCCAATGAATCTAAAAAAGTTGTTTTCGCAACATGGTCTGTCTGGTACAATTTAAAGCATGAAGGAATTGAGCTAGGAGATTGAAATTTTATATTTAAGTTAGGCCACCCACCAAGGGCGTCCGCAGGTTTTTGCAGGGGGGAAGGATTTTTTGCAGTAGTAGCAGCAAGTCACTTCCAGATAAGTTAAAAAAAACGTATTTTGATATAATGTTATATATCTCTTAGTATTTAAAGCTTTCTCACCGCGGCAGGTGGATGTATACTGTGAAAGGTTTTTTGTATTTTTTTGTTTTATACATTTTTTGTATCATTTTAATTTTCCAGGGAGGGGCAAGTGCCTGGTTGCCCCCCCCTGCGGACGCCCATGCCACCCACCTGAGGCGTGAAAATAAGCTTTTAAACAAAATCCGCCAAGTACTAGTACTTCAAATTACTTATAAGGACCGTGGGCCAAAAATAAATATTTTTGCGTATTATCCGTTTATTTATAAATATTTCAACCCCAGTGATATGGAATCATCTTCAGTTTTGCAAAACATCTGTTGATTGTACTGAAGATCATTCCATATCACTGAGGTCGAAATATTTACAAATAAACGGATAATACGCAAAAGTATTTATTTTTTGGCTCACGGTCCTTATAAGTAAATTGATAATCCTTACGGCCATCTACAAAGTACTAGTACTTTATTGATGTAGTTTTTTTTTTTTTTTTTTTTTTTCAATTTTTTCAAAATTTGCTCCAACGATTTTGATTATTTTTTAGATGCTTTTTTAAATTTTGCCTTTCAAATCTTTTTGAAGTCCACTTTTTTTTTACTCTTGTACTTGAATTCAAATGTACGGCACTGTCGGAAACTAAATATGTCGACACAAAAAATCTGGTGTGACAAGCATAGGACACAACTTTCGATTATGGAAGGTAGGAGAAAATTGTGTGCTGTGCGACCAGTCACACCAGATTTTTTTTGATGATTGATTAACCCTGGATAGATGTAGGATTTTTATATTAATTTATACAGTAAATTTATATTTTCTCTCATACTGCCTAACAGCATAATTAATGCAATGTGTACGGTTCGAATTAGACAGCGCAATCCCATTTATAAAATACAACAGCTTCTTTACAACTTTACATTTTAATAATATGTTTAAAAATTTCACTATTTAGAAAATAATAAAAACTGGCGAACGAATAAAAAAAAACAAATTTTTTTTTATTTGAGGCTGACATACTTTATGATCTCTTGATAATCGAAATTTCTGTGGTCACTATAATGCTGATCGACGGATTAATTTTTTATCCAAATAAATCAATTATGTGTATATATTTTGGTAATAGAAAAATTGGTTTGTTCATCCATAAATTAGACTTTTCATATGACATTTAACATATCGAAATAAATACATCCCCAGGGATAAATACATTTTTAATCTTTTACTCTCATATCATATCCACTTTTTGAATGGAATCATTTTTGAAATCACTTTTTTCCTATATAAATTCTACTTTGATATTTTTTTCTATTTTTTTCTTGTTGTAAGGGTTTTAAAATAGAATTTCTTTTTTTAAACAATCTATTTATACCATGTTTTTTTTATTTTATTTTTTTTTTTATTTAATTATATAAACTTATTCGTTGTCAAAAATAAATAACAAGAGCTATTCTTATTTTGAAAAAATAAAATATGTAGCCATTATATACAATGTAAAAAATAAACAAAAAAAAAAAAAATCTGATATTTATTCAATTTAAAAATAGAAAGAGATGAAAAATATCGGAGAAAAACGGTGAATAAGATCAGTGAATGATATTAGATGCGATAGGCAATCCCAGGGGAGTAAATAACACCCCCGCAGACCGCGCAATGCGGGGGGCGCAGTAGGTCAAGGGGCGCAGAGACCCGGGAGCATAAAAAATATATAAAAGAATTTTAAAAATAAAAATCTGGTGTGACCGGTCTCACAGCACACAACTTTCTCTTACCCTTGGTAAGTACTGTAGCCTGAGATTTGAAAAAAAAAAAAAAAAAAAATAAAAAAAGTATTTTTAATGTAAAATTTTAATACTTAAAAATTTGATTTATATTTATATTCTGGCAAACAAGTACAGAATGCGTCTTTAATATAAGAAAATAAAATAAAAAACAATAACAAATTTATATGTAACATTTTCCTATTGTTTGCGGAACCCTTAAGAAAGTTTGATGGAACCACCAGGGTTCTGCGGAAGCCCAGTTGGAAAACGCTGATGAAAAGTATTGCTTTTGGAGAGTTTAAAACCGAACTGCACTCACTCTTATCCTTGACGCTGTCCCGATTTTTATTTTAAAGACTTTTACAAACTGTTTTAATATTTTTTTTACTTTTTCGTGATTTGAGGCCATATAAACTTTAAACGATATGTACAGTATAACCATACATTTGATCTAGGAATATTTATTTATAGGGCCTACCAACTGGTAGTTACATACTATTATTAGAATACAAATATTTTCTATATCTGACAATGACAGAAAATAAGTCAAGTGAAAAGTAGGAGAAGAGGGTGGGTGACTTTGATTCACTTCAAAGGATATTTGTTCTTTTCTTCAAATGGTCGAATACGTTTCTTTTTCAATATAGAGTAGGATATGAAATTTGTAAGATGTTTATTAAAGAAGATAAAATCAAATATTTATCAATATTGGAATAACCTTTTCCCTCTAGAAGTGCAAGATAAATAAATATTCGATTGATAGACTGCAAAACTGTGTTATATTTGAAATATAACATTTCATTCAGCCACTTTAAGGAAATATTAAATCTACCTCGATAAGTAGTATTCACTCCTCTCTGCCCCAAAATGGGTTTTCGAGATAATTTATTATCTATTTGGAGATCTCAGCTATTCGTCAGTGAAAGAATTTAAAGCCGACTCGAACCACTCACTCCAAACGAGAAAGACATTTGCACAGCGACAATAATAACTATTGTTATCAAAAGTGCATATATGAGCAAAATAAAATCTATCTATCTATCTATGTCCGCATCGAGGGCCTTTCTGTTTTGGAGAGATTCTATATACCTTTGTGACACAGTTCTAACTCTGAACATGGTCCAAACCTGTGACTGAAACGTTAGTCGTGGGCTGATCTAATAAATTTATTCACTGTCTGCATACATTTACTTTCTCTTTTACATAGAAATACATATTATGAGGTCCCCTGAGTTCAAAAAAGTGGGCCCCGCAAATTGGCCTGTCTGTGCGTAAAGATTTTAAACCTAAAGGAAATTTTATATTCAAGATAGGCACCCCCTGAGACGTGAAAATAAACTTTTGAACAAAATCGGTCAAAAAATACTAGTACTTTACAGATGTACTTTTCAGCTTTTTTCGATTTTCTAAAAATTCGCTCTAACGATTTTGATTAAAATTCAAAAATCAATTATTTTTAGATGCTCTTTCAAATGTATATTCTCCTTTTGCTCTCAAAATTGTTTGAAGCACACTTTACTCTTGTACTTCATAGGGAAAGATAGGAGAAATAGTGCCATAGTGACAAAATATAAATATTTCTCTGTTTATTTTTACTTTCTCGTATAGAATATAAAGAGAAAGTATTGTAATCGTAAAAAATTCGACTTCGAGGTTTTGATGTTTCTTCTCCACGTTTTAGACCTCCCTGAGTGGAGTGACTGGTCGCACAGCACACATTTTTTTCTTAATTTCGGGTAATTTAATGTTATTCATATCAATTTCAATTTATTTTATCTACGTCAGTGTTTTTCAAACTGTGGGTCGCAACCCCTAGTGGGTCGCGAACCTTACTCGGGGGGGGGGGGAGCCGGCAAAAGGAAAAAGGAAAAAAACAAAGTTCTACACTACAATAAAAACACAATTTCAGTGAGAAGGATGGGCTTGTTTATTTTTCAAAAATTTCTCAAATCGTGGTACTATTTTTGAAATATTAACGATCAAATCATTTTCTAAGTGAAGTCTATTTCTCATTTTAGTATTAATGTCCACCATTGAAGAGAACGTCAGTTCACATAAGTAGCAAGTGACGAATGGCACTAATTATTTTTATTATTATTTTTTCCCTTGCCAGCTCTGGATATTCTTGTTTTCTTTTCATCCAAAACAAATCAGCACTTTGCGAATAAAATTCCATTTTAAGCATGCTGCAGCTAAATTTATAAGATTTTCAATTAAAATCTTATAATTTACTAGTTTTTCGTCTCTCTATGGGCCAAGGCGGTTGCCAGAATTTTTCTACCTGTAAAGGGGTCCCATATTCAAAAAGATGGAAAACACTAATCTACTTTATACATATTATGTATTTTTTTTTACTAACCGCGCCTCCTGTCTTCTGCGAACTTTTCGACTAACCAGAGGGGCTTGATATTTAAGCGAATAACATCCTCTATTTGAATTTTAAGGAGTCAACTTCCTATGAATTTATAAATTTAATATTTGTTTGATGTGCTATAGACCTATATAAATATAAACTTTACAAAATAAGAACTGTGAACACAAACATACCATGGTACATAAGAAATAAGAATACAAACAATAGCTTTTAATATGTTCATTTTGTCTAAATTTAATATTTAAACCACTGCAATCTACATTTGACATTTTAACTGTCCTGATGAAGAGAAGACCTGCGCTCGAAGATCAACAGCAGGAAAAAAAATAAGTATCTCTTCGCTTCCATTATTTTTTTTAATAAAAAAAAATTTTATTCCGCTCCTCGACCATCTTCATAAAAGAAGTCCATTCTATTATTGGGGGGATGTTACGAAGCTATCAACTTTAAGTACTCTCACTAATAAATTTATTATAGCCACACATTTATAGTGAGCTCTCAAATTTAACCAATAAATTATTTTTATCATCAGAAGCCAACTTTAGAAAAGTTTTTTTGTTTTAGGATATTTAAATAAATTTGGGATAATGTATCTTAGGTGTCAAGTAAAATTATTAATATAATAAAAAATTTCATATAGACTATCTGTTATCTGAGCTTTTATTTGCATGATTAATTGGTTTATTTTACTTTCTTTGTTGGTATCAATATTTAAAAAAAGCCTCGTTGGTCCATCATCCCACCTTAAAAGGGAATTCAATATCCAGATATTAATTTTTTGTGTTTATAAAAGCTTCCAATTAGTCTAGCATCCTCCCGGGGCGTTTGTCTTGGTTGCCTCGTTTGATTACAATATTAATCAAAACCTTGTTATTGACTTCTAAATTTCGCATCAGAGAGAGCTTCCCACTCAATTTATTAAAATATAAATCTTTTAGAATATTATGCAAACGGTGTGGAAAATTCTCTATTTTTTAAAAATGAGTAAAAACTTATTTTACGTAAATAATCATTTTTATTAAGTTGATTGTTAGAATTTAATTTAATTCTTTCTAATGATAATGATAAAATCCTTTGTTTAAGATCATATATCATGGAGCATACCATATATTATCCCTTGTTACAACTGGAAATGTCAACATTTACAAAAGCTGATTATATTTCTCAAAGTTCTCTCAAACTCTCTCTCTCCTATTAGTGATTTGGCTATTTCCCTCCAAAAGTGGTTGTACCAGTTATATATCTAAGAGGTAATTAGATTACATCTCGAATTTTCAGCTATTGTGTGTGTTAGTGTTTCGCAATTTCAAGAAGTTTCTTAATGAATACCACAAGAATTTCATTTGACTAAATTAGTTAAGGTTAACTTAAATTTATACCGATTGGAATTTTATTGTTGAATTAAATAAAGATCAATTTAAGATTCATTTATAACTTTGAAATTAAAATTAAAATATGTAATGAAGTTAGAGAGAGAGAAATTATTAATAATCAACATAACGTTTAAAACTAAAATATCTTTAACTATATTATTATTAAAGGGAGCCTCGCCGCCCGCCTGCAGCGGATCCTCTCCTTTCCTTAGGTGCGCGTCTCGGGGGCCTAATTTTTGGGAGGTTCCAGCGGCCACAATTTTGAAGCTATCGACCTCAAATTTTTTTTTAAATTAAAGCTATTTAAAATATCTACAACTTATAGAAGCTCTTTTTTGATTTTCGAAAAAATAATTTTTTTTTTTTAGATTAATCGCATTAAATAAAAGATATTTTTAAAAAATCCGCTCTATGACTTATAGATAATTAAATTAGTAATCATTGTGTTAAAAAAATAAGTGGCCGAAACGTCAGCCTGGAAGGGCAATAAAAAAAGAAACAATTTTGGCTGCCTATGTCTTGAATTTTTTTGACTCCTTAATATTAAAAAAATAATTAATTTTATACCCTTAATTAATTAGCTGGAATCTTTCAAATGAAATGGAATAAATCCCTTGTATCCCTACAAACAGATAGATTGTCAATTATCTGTCCTGTACCAAAATATCTCAGAATCTATAAGAGCTAGAGCCATGAAATTTTTTTCATGTTGTAGGCGATCATCCAAAGGGTGGATTAATTTAATTTTGTTACCAAAATCCCAGTGGAGTCCCACTAATTGCGGTATTAAAATTAAAATTATATAATATTAAATTTCTTTTTTTTTTTTTAATTCAAATAAATATTTTTAAAAAGAGATAAAGGTGTTCATTCATTTTCAAAAAATAAAACAAAGTGTTTTGTGGGACCATCACCCTCTTTTCTCTCTTTTTCTTTTTTTTACTTTCTCGTATAGAGAAAATTATGTAATCGTAAAAAAATTCGACTTCGAGATTTTGATGTTTCTCCACGTTTTAGACCTCCCTGAGTCCATAAATACCATTTTGGGCATTATGTCTGTGTGTGCGTGTGTGAACACGATTGCTTAAAAACCAAATTTTCAATTTTTTTTGTTATATTATGATAAAATACTCTATTTTAAAAGTTTTTATTCTTTGACATTTTTTCGAAAACTGAATAGTTTTTGAAATAATCACAGAAGAAATAGAAAATATTCGTTAATTTTGATAAAAAATCAAAACAAAATCATACAGGTGTCATTAAAAAAAGGGTAAATATAAACAAATGAATTTGTGAAACAAAAGAATATACGAGAAAGTCTCGGGGAAGTCAATCCCCATATTTTACTAGAGTTTTTTGTTTTATACATTTATTTAAATTAGTGTTAATCTTACAATTTTTTTTATTTAATGATAAAATAAATTTGATATAAATTCATTATTTTGATATATAGAATTTTTCGTCGTGGTTAAAAAGATTAAAGTTGCCAAATAAATAAAATATCATTTGAATTCGTCTTTCTTTCTAATTCTAAACTCATTTGATTACAATCGAAAAAAAAATTAAATAAAATTCATTATTCTTTTAACTCTTTCATCATTATGCCCCAATAATTTTGAAAAGAATTGAGCCATAATATTTCATCTAAAATGACAAAGATTGACCCGTCACGAGTGATGAGCTGAGCTGCTCGCCCTCTCTCTTTCCATTTTGCTTTAGGTAAACAATCCAAAAGAAAGAAAGAGGTCACAAAAAAGTCATGAATATTAATTTTCAGAAAATAAACATTTTCTTAAATAAATGTTTTTTTAATTAATAGTTATAAACATTAAAAAAAAGAAGATAAACTTCCCTTTAATAAATAATTTCTCATGCTCTTGGTTATCTCTCCACAATGTATTGATTGTTGGCTTTGGTACGGCAAACTTGCATCTAAAACTTAGTAGTTGAAACCCCCGTTAATTTGATGAAATTTACAACTTCACACAAAAGATAATTTCACTTAAAGATAAAACAAATGAAAGAAAAAAGGAGGGATTTATTAATATAGAGAATTTAAGAAATCCCTCCTTAATCTATCTTATACATCTAAATTTACATTTGCGTATCAAACACTAATCCCAGAATTATAACCTATATTCAGCTTTAACTAATGTACATGTTCATGTAATATATTTCAACTAAAGTAATTAGAAAAACTATTACATAGCGGTGACGATATTCGCCGCTTGCAATTCAAATGAGTTGAAAGAGCAAGAAGACGATTCTTGTCTCCTGTCTGTGGCGAGCATACATACATAGAGGCTATTCAAAACCCTTCACAGAGAATAGTCATTTCGTGGAAAAGGCCTGAAAATTACTTCTAGGGGAAGGAAAGTCAGACAGTCAAAGGAAAAACACTTTGTACGCCTTTCTAACTCGGAGATATTTGTCTGTCTTCGGGCTTAACATTTTTCTGAATTGGCCAATAATAAAAATATAGTTTAGCAAGTTAAACTCAAAATTAATAAATGACATATCACATGGGCGTAGCCAGGGGGAGGCAGGGGGGCCGTTGCCCCCCCTGACTTGTCCTAAAAATTAAAAAACAAACAAACAAACAAATATATATTTCCCATTTGGAATTTTTTTTTAACGCCCCAATCCACTACATTAATTTAATTTTTTTTTTATTTAAATTTATTATTTTATTTTATTTAAGACCAAACACCTTTTAATATTTGTACGCTAGATATCTCAATTCTAGATATATTCTCTAAGATAGAGAGTTTAGATGAAAATAAAAGCTCTGGCCCTGATGGAGTTCCCCCTGTCTTGTTAAAGAAATGCAAATTTGCTTTCTCATATATTCTCAAAATACTCTTTGATAGGTCTCTTTTGGAAGGGTTATTTCCAATCCAATGGAAATCGGCCTTTATAACACCTGTTCATAAATCTGGCTCAAAAAACGACATCACTAATTATAGACCTATTTCTATTTTGAGCGTTATCCCAAAGTTGTTTGAGTCAATAATTACAGACAAAATTAAAAACCTTCTATGTCCTTATCTGAGCCCGCATCAATTTGGCTTTGTCAGGGGGAGAAATGTTGAGTCAAATTTGGCGTGCTATACTCAATATATATTGGCATCCATGGAGAATAACTTACAGGTTGACAGCATTTACACTGATTTCTGTAAAGCATTTGATTCTGTGAATCATGAACTTTTGCTATTAAAATTAAAATCGTTTGGCATTTCAGGGGCGATTCTGGAATGGCTGGCTAATTACCTTAAAGGGAGAGTGCAATATGTTAAATATAAAAACTTTATTTCTGAAGAAATTAGGATTCTGTCGGGCGTTCCCCAGGGTTCTCACTTGGGGCCACTTTTATTTAACATCTTTATTAACGATATAAGTTGCACTTTAAAAAATGTTAACTTCTTATTATTCGCAGATGATCTGAAGATATATAAAAGCATAGGCACTCCCAAAGATATGGCTGATTTACAAAACTGCCTTGATGAAATCTACACATGGTGTGTTAATAATGATTTGTATTTAAATCTTAATAAATGTAAGTGCATAACTTTTTCTCGTAGCAGTACAGCCTATCAGAACACTTACACTATTAATAGTAATAATTTGGGAAGAGTGGACTCTGTGTTGGATCTTGGGGTGACGTTCGACAGAAAAATGGATTTTAATCAACATATTGATAATATTATAAATAAGTCTATCCAACAACTTGGCTTTATAAAACGAACTTGTCGTGAACTCCGCTCCCCTGTGACTTTAAGAACTCTCTACCTGTCCATGGTTCGTCCAATTCTCACCTACGCATCGGTTGTTTGGTCACCGTTTTTCAAACAGAATGTAAAGAGACTGGAAACTGTTCAGCATAGATTTTTTAGAATCATTTCCCCTAGAATGGGCCTTCCAGACCCATATATTGATCATAATTACACCATTGTTGCATCTCGTCTGAATATTCCTAGCCTGAAATCACTTCGTGAGTTGGATGACTTGAAATTTCTTTTCAAACTTTTAAATGGAGATATTGACTGCCCTGATCTTCTGGGTGCATTGTGCTTTCGGGTTCCCACTAGACCATCTAGACATGCATCCTTATTCAGTATAGCTAACTATAAAAATTCCTACACCCGAAATAACCCCATAATGAGAATTTGTGAATCCATCAACAACTTGGATGCTAGAGATCTCATAACCTATGAGACAAGCAATGTAATGAGAATAAATGTCCTCAAGTATGAATAGTATGGTAATAATGTGATGAAATAATAAAAACAATAATAATGTTGTATCAATATATTAAATGTAAACCACACATAATGTATTTATATAATGGACAAAACTGTCCGTAAATTGGAAATAAATTGGAAATAAATAAATAAATAATTAATAATCCATGTATATATTAATTGCAAACCCCCCCCTCGGCTTAACCAGGGGTTGCCCCCCCCTAACTAGATGTCTGGCTACGCCCATGACATATCAATAGTTTTATTAAAATAAGGATATACTAGGTAATTGAAAAAAAAAAGAAATAAAAAATGAGCCCAAACTAAATAGAACAAGAAAAGTTAAACAATTCCGATATAAATTAATCATTTGTCTAGATTTTTTTATTATTAAATAATATTATCCGTAGCCAGATACAGACACTTTTGTAAATAAATAATAATAATAATAATATCTTTTAGCATATTCTCTAAGGGTTTGGCTCATGTCTTAATCGTTAAGCTGAGGATTACGAATCTAGAGTTGCTATACAACTCGGGTTCAAATCCCACTTGCCATCAAAATTTTCAAACATTACCAATGTCTCCTCAGTATCTCTGTAATTGGAGTAATTAATAATTAATCTCTGTTGAGAGATAGAAAAAAATAAAAATAAATAAAAAAAATAAAAAATAAGAGAAAAAATATAAAAAAATTAGCTTATTGCAGAAAAATGCCAAAGGTAAGCTCTTTGAAATTGTGGAATAAAAATCTCGTTTATAGGAGGTTTTCCGATCAATTCTCAAATAAAGCAAATGCGATTCTTTATTCTTTGAATTCTTGTTATTTGAGCTTGATAAAAAAAATGATAAAATCTTTGATTTCCATTTTGGATAATAGCCTAATTAATAAGAGCTCTCATTTATTACTGTTTATTTAAAATTAGTTTGAGTGATGAGAAACAATTTGAATTGCTATAAAAATTGCAGCATAAAAAGGAAACAAAGAGAAAAACCTCTCAATGGAAGAGGATTCATAATATTGGCTTTTGAATAAATTCTTACCATTATAAACCCATACCTGGAAATATATTAATTTATCAAGATCAATAAGCCTAAATTGATAATGCAAATACAAAATCATACATTTATATATTTATTTACGTTTGTTTAATAAAAATCATAATATTTTAATATTTTTTTATAATTAGAGAATTAAATTGGGTTCAATAATTTATTTAAAAATCTGGTGTGACTGGCGCATTAGCACACAACTTTCTCTTACCTTCGGTAATCGAAAGTTGTGTACTGTGCTTGTCACACCAGATTTTTTGTGTCGACATGTATTTAGTTCCCGGCAGTAGGAAATATTTGAATTCAGGTGTAAAATTTATAAGTATGGGAAAATATTTATATTTTGTTTCCATGGCAACCATTTCTCCTATCTTTCTTATGAAGCACAAGAGTAAAGTGTGCTTCAAACAATTTTGAGGGCAAAACGAGAATATACATTTGAAAGAGCATCTAAAAAATAATTGATTTTTGAATTTTAATCAAAATCGTTAGAGCGAATTTTGAGAAAATCGAAAAAAACTGAAAAAGTACATCAGTAAAGTACTAGTACTCTTTGGCCGATTTTGATTAAAAGCTTATTTTATCGGTCCCGGGGGGTGTTTAACTTAAATATAAAATTTCAGCCTCATAGCTCAATTCCTTCATGCTTAAAATTGAACACACACAGACACACAGACAGACCATGTCGCGAAAACCACTTTTTTGGATTCAGGGGACCTCAAAACGTGAAGATCCATCAAAATCTCGACATCGAATTTTTGACATGAATCCAATACTTTCTCTCTATATACAGTGCCTGACAAAACTAAAGCAACTGAGTCGGAATGTTCGGGTTTTCATCTTTTAAGCGGTTATTTCTCCGTTTGTTTATAATGGATTATAATGATTGATGGGTCTCTGAATTCTCTGAAGAATTCTTAATAAAATGACGTACTATACATGGTATATTTTTATTTATTTCAAAAATTAGAAACAAAAATCTACGAAAAGAAAAAAATAAGAAGAAAAGAGGATTGACAAAACTAAAGCAACTCAAGTGATTGAATGTATAAAAAGGAAAAATTTCTTATTATTATTAATTAATTTCTTAATATTTTGTAGTAAATCCATTGTAGTCGATGACAGCCTGTCATCTGAGGGGCATTGAAGAAATTAAACTGTTAATACAGTGATAAAAGTACAGTAATCGACAACAATCAACATCGCTCGCACAAAATGTCGCGATTATTTTAAAATCAATATTATTGATGATTTTTTAAGTAGAATATCCCAAAATGATATTACCACAAAATATTCCATTAATAAATTCATTATTTCTCGATGGATAAAAAAATATAAAGAGAAAGGAACTGTGAAAACAGTTCATGCGGGTGGGAGATCTCGAAAAATATCGCCGTGAACTGACGCTATGAGTGTAAGGGAAGTTAAAGAATGCCAGCAATTAATCCCAGAGAAGTTGTAAATGACCTCAAATGATCATTTCTCCACAGATGCAGGCCGAAGAGCAAGAGAAGCATGGTCTTAGTGCTACGCAACCTGCAGAAAAGCCCTAGATCAGAGAGGAACATCGGCGGGCTAGGCTAAAATTTGCCAAGGAGCATTTGGATTGAACTGAATAGGAATTAAATTTGCACTCATCAGAGAAGAGTACCGCCCTCAACTTGTCAGAGATCAATTCAAATGCTCCTTGGCAAATTTTAGCCTAGCCCGCCGATGTTCCTCTCTGATCTAGGGCTTTTCTGCAGGTTGCGTAGCACTAAGACCATGCTTCTCTTGCTCTTCGGCCTGCATCTGTGGAGAAATGATCATTTGAGGTCATTTACAACTTCTCTGGGATTAATTGCTGGCATTCTTTAACTTCCCTTACACTCATAGCGTCAGTTCACGGCGATATTTTTCGAGATCTCCCACCCGCATGAACTGTTTTCACAGTTCCTTTCTCTTTATATTTTTTTATCCATCGAGAAATAATGAATTTATTAATGGAATATTTTGTGGTAATATCATTTTGGGATATTCTACTTAAAAAATCATCAATAATATTGATTTTAAAATAATCGCGACATTTTGTGCGAGCCATGTTGATTGTTGTCGATTACTGTACTTTTATCACTGTATTAACAGTTTAATTTCTTCAATGCCCCTCAGATGACAGGCTGTCATCGACTACAATGGATTTACTACAAAATATTAAGAAATTAATTAATAATAATAAGAAATTTTCCCTTTTTATACATTCAATCACTTGAGTTGCTTTAGTTTTGTCAATCCTCTTTTCTTCTTATTTTTTTCTTTTCGTAGATTTTTGTTTCTAATTTTTGAAATAAATAAAAATATACCATGTATAGTACGTCATTTTATTAAGAATTCTTCAGAGAATTCAGAGACCCATCAATCATTATAATCCATTATAAACAAACGGAGAAATAACCGCTTAAAAGATGAAAACCCGAACATTCCGACTCAGTTGCTTTAGTTTTGTCAGGCACTGTATATATTACATATATACATAGGTAAGAGAAAGTAATAATGTAAACACTTGATATGTATTTCAACACAAGATGTGTCATCCTCAGAAGTGAATTACATTCTGAATTTCTTGAACTACAATCGCATTTTTCCTTTTTCCCCTGAGGGCGGAAGGGAGGCGGTGGGGGAAAGAGAAGGGAATTTTTCCGGGAAGGTCGAGCTTGGTGATGAAACAAAGTCGATGAAATCAAATCTAATATGGACTTTGTTTCTTCACCTTCCCGGAAAAATTCCCTCCCCTACCTCCTGCCTCCAGGTGAAAAAGGAAAAATGCGATTGTAGTTCAAAAAATTCACTATGTAATTCACTTCTGAGGATGATGACACATCTTATGTCGAAATATGTAAAAAGTGTATGTACTAATAAATAAATTATTGAAACAAAAAAACATTTCTTGAATTTAATGCTCTGATTAAATCATAATGTTTCAACTGGAGCCAACGGTTACCAGTTTAAAATTAATTAATATTTTAATATTTCAAATTTCAATCTCGTTAGATTGTCAAATTTTGAAAATTATTAAATCGTTGTTTAGCTCTCTTAATTTGAAATTTTAGTTGAAATTCTTTTTTAAAGAATAATTTAGGCCTAAAATATGTTTTGGAATGAATTAGGCGATTCCTATAAATTTATCATAAAATAAGATAAAATGAGAGATTTGCTGGCCACATCAGATTTTACCCAGGTTCCCTTTTTTTTATTTCTTCTGTCCCTGTTTTACGATTAAAAGAAGAAAGTAGTGGTGACAAAAATTCTTTCCACGTATTCTTTCCATTTTTATTCATTCCGTACTAACTCTACAAATTTATCTATCTTTATTTTATCTATCTGAATCAATTTGTCGTTGTTAGACACAACAGCATCGAAATTGATTGGCAATTTGTCACTTGGAAAGAGACAGGAAGAATTCACTTTCTTTTTTTGAAAACTTGAATATTCCTTTTAAATAAAGTTTGGCATTGATGCAATGTTGTAAGAAAAAGTGGAAATAAACTTTTTATTTAATTAAATATACGTATAAAGGGATGACAGAGGCGTGGACGCTCATTAATATAAAAAAATATAGGAAAAACGACTTATCGTCGGCTGTAAGAGGACCTGCAGGTCACATATACGCAGGCGCAACTGATTGCGGATGTTTGGGTGTCCGAATTTTAAAAATCCTTGCTATTTATTTATGTATGTACATTCTCACTGAACAAGTCAATGAATAACACACCCATAAAGAAAATACATAATAAATGTATTGTGCCCTTTTAACAACTCCGGGACAAATACAATTTGAAAGACTGATGATGAGGAAATAAAGTTTTTCGAAACGTCTCATTAATTGTAACAAAATCGGAGGCTTTAATTTTGGCTGCACCTGCTTCCTTCCTTGTGCATAAATCAACAGCCACGTACTTCATTGGTTATTTATTTATTCAACGATTTTCAAGTCATTTTTGTTAAAAATTTTTGGTACAAATTCTCTATTTTACTCTGAAATTCAAGATTTTGATGATTTAGCAGCACCTCTAGATCAAATCCTTCCACGTTTCTCCTGTTCAGTAGACAATAACTTCCACCACGGGAAAATATATATTTTTTTTTGTAAATAACTTTCAAATCGATAGCTTTTAAAATTCAAATGAGGAAATTTGTTGAAATCAAAACTCAAAATGTGACTTTTCTTAATTCAATGAATTTAAGGCACCCCCTAGATAAGCTAAGGCTTAGTAATACGAGGTAAAAATGTCACTCGAGTTCGAACCCAACTTGCCGAAAAAATTCAACCAAAGTCGAACGTCTCTGCTGGAGCAAAAGGGAGTACACATCCCCTCCAATTCCAGGCACTTAGGGCCTGAGGGATGGACATAGGAATTCAGGGATAAAACATCACCCGAATTCGAACCATTCCTAGATCGGGGGAGCACAATAGATCTGATCTAGAAGGTCGCAGTGCAAAAGAGAAGCCCCAGAACAACTAATAATCATCATCAATCAAGGCACCCCCTAGGGCGTGACAAACAGAACACAGCTTTCGATTACCGAAGATAAGAGAAAGTTGTGTGCTGTGCGACCAATCACACCAGAAAAAATCTGCAGTTAAATTTTACATTTAATTTCAATCAATATGTTATTTTATTAATATTATTTGAAATTCTTACAGAGATTCCCGTTTATTTCTCAATTTGTTAAGTTCGCTTAACTAAAAATTTTTTGTACAGGGAATCTCTATAAATATATAAATATATGAAAAAATAAGGTTTTTTTATAAAAGCGAGACTAAACTAGTATATTTCTAAATTCGAAGATTTTACTCAAAATCTAAATAATCCTTTGCGGGCTTTACCACTGGCCAGGAGCTACGCCCTCTGGACCCCCTTGCTCGTCCTCGGCGAGCAAATGCATCACATTAATTCTTGCGGACTGTTTAGAATTTTCAAATATCCCTCT
Source organism: Euborellia annulipes (assembly GCA_023213315.1). NCBI lineage: Eukaryota > Metazoa > Arthropoda > Insecta > Dermaptera > Anisolabididae > Euborellia > Euborellia annulipes. The sequence continues at coordinate 2,686 of JAKCPI010019190.1, read as the reverse complement.
CTGACTTCAATTTTAAATTTCCCGCTCCCACTCCACTTCCTGTAACTCTAGTCCATCAGCGTCCTGATCGGCACAGACGGAAGCTGGCACCTAGCGCATAAAGCGTATATAAAATACTGTTTAGTAATGATAATGATAATGATGACATTTTTTGATTTTTCTCTCTACGCTCAAAAGAAATGCAAGGCGCCATTTTGGTTTAGATAAATAAATCATGAATGTTAAATTTGAAAATATATTTTAATAAACTAATATTTAACAAATTATAACCTTATATCAAAACAGTGCACGATGCTTCATTTATCTCTGCCATCTTCTTCTTCAGATCAAATGGTTGTTAATTGATCTTTAATTGAATCTCAACTCAACTTAACTTGTTGTTAGAGTTAAAGGATTGGGGGAATTTTAATTAAATTTACTAGAGAGAGAGTTGGAAAAGATAGGTGGTATATGTGCATGTTTAGTACATACTGGTAAATAGTAAACTCCACGTGGAAATGGTCGTCTCAGCCCACCGCCCTCGTGTTTCTTAATGCGTCAGAAAATTAATTAAAAACATTGACTTTGGTTATTTATTTATTTATTTACGTTATTAGATATTTTCTCTCCCAGTTATTATATTTATTTATTATTAATAGTTGGTTGAAAATGCTGGGTTTCAGTAAAAAAGTTGGAAAATAAATAGTTGTGTGGGATGCCTTAGTCTGGAGCCATACATATACTGTGTTTATTTCTTTCTCGTGAGTTCTTATCAATTTCGGTGGTTCGCTACTACAAAATATTTGTAGTAGTATTTGTTGTTTTGGGACGGTATGTGAGGAGAGCCCCCTCATTGGTCTCTCCCTAAGGCTTTTTGGAAAACATCTGGTGTTACTGTCGCACAGCACACAACTTTCGATTACCGAAAATCACACCAGATTTTTTTACTTTCTCTTATCTCTATATATATGTTAATATATAGAGAGAGAAAGTATTGAATTCATGTCAAAAATTCGATGTCGAGATTTTGATGGATATACACGTTTTGAGGTCCCCTGAATCCAAAAAGTGGTTTTCGCGACATGGTCTGTCTGTCTGTGAAAAAAATATCTCAAGAATGAAAAGAGCTTGGAAGTTGAAATTTTATATTTAAGTTAGTCACCCCCCTGGGACACACCAGATTTTTTAAGCCTTTATATTGATAATTTACTTTGTATTGCCTTCATATTTATGCCATAACTCGGGAAAAGAGTATTTAAGATTATTTATATATTTACTCAAATATCGAAAGATGTTTTTGACTTTATCTTTAATATTAATTTGTTTATATTCAATTTTTTGACCTGAATCCTCCTTTTTATTGGGTCTTAGATTTAAAGACATATTCACATCCAAATATCATTACTTTATGTCTAAATAAATAAATATTATTGCTGGAGGAAGAAAGAGGTTTATAAATAGCTTTGTTGGACCCACTTTGTCTAAATTTTCCCATCCATAAAAAACAAAAGAAAAAAAATAAGGATAACATTTCTTTTGATGATTATGATAATAGATATTATCTTATTCCCATGTCTACATATTTTTACCGAAATTTAAAAAAAAAAAAAATTATTCTTGTTGATGAAAGTACAGAAATAAAAATTTAGTTTCATGTTTTACCTTTAAATAATTTTACTTTCTTTAAGGAATACTAATAAATATTTTACAATATAAAAGAAAGAAATGAAGGGAATTTCAGGGTCATTTGATGTTCACGGTATTGGGTAAATACCTACAAACTGTTTTAAACACTCATTAAATTAATTATTCTATGAGACTACTAAATTTCATTGGGAACTTGAAGAAATTTCAAATTTAATACACCTATAAACCTAAAAGTAAATGTAAAATGATTTTTTTTTTTCTCTAGCCAGTTCGTTGGGCTAAAAGATAAAAAAGATTCATTGTTCGATTCACTCGCCGCGAATTCGATGGCGTATGTAAACACTGAATTCGCCTAGCACTTGACTCCTTAGAGTCGTGCCAAAAGACGCTTTCGGTTCGAGTGCCAAGAATAATTTATACTTTTACAAAGGGGGGTTCAGGAGCGACGTCTAAACGCACCTAAAAAAAAAAAAAACTAGACTCATAAGGAATTTTTCAATGCGGTTTTTTTTTAATGAATTAAATCCATAAGAGATTATTGGGACATCCAGCTTATATTTTTATATGACTTATTAAAAAATTATCGTAATTAATTTTTTTGTTATCTAGCAAATACAAAAATCTCAGGGAATTGGCGCAGCCAGCACACAATCCTTTCTCTTACCTTCGGTAATCGAAAGTTGTGTTCTGTGCTTGTCACACCAGATTTTTCGTGCGTCGAAATATATTTAGTTCCCGACAGTACGGAACATGCGAATTCAGATGTAAAATTTATAAGTATGGAAAATATTTATATTTTGTTACCATGGCAACCATTTCTCCTATCCTTCCCTATGAAATACAAGAGTAAAGAGGTCTTCAGAAGATTTCAATCGCAAAATGAGAATATACATTTTAAAGAGCATCTAAAAAATAATTGATTTTTGAATTTAAAAAAAATCGTTGGAACAAATTTTGAGAAAATCGAAAAAAAATGAAAGTACATCAGTAAAGTACTAGTACTCTTTGGCCGATTTTGATTAAAAGCTTATTTTTCCGGTCCCGGGGGGTGTTTAACTTA
>JAKCPI010019189.1:0-15746 GCA_023213315.1 Euborellia annulipes | reverse complement strand
ACGCAAAATAACTAAATCTCGCAAAAGAGATTAGGCCCCTACACTTTTTGACAGGTGTAGAGGGGGACAATTTTCTTGCATTTGAGAGCTCTAAATTGGATGACCTTGGTTAGACAAGTAACAATAAAAATAATTGAGAAATCTAAAACCTGCATTTGTTAAATAAAATCTTCGTCAAATTTCATAATATAATAAGAGCCGTGATATTTGATGGATTTGATTCTCAACAACAGCCATCTATAATTTCAGTAAAAGAAGGCATTTGATCCAATTCTAATGGCTTTTATTGAATTTCTATTGATCCATTTGCTTACTTTTTAGTTGACAAAAGAAGAAGAAATCGGATATATAGATAGGTATTGAAAAGGGAATCCAGATTCATTTATTATTTATTATTTTTTATTAAAGACTTCGTCTTATGAAATACATTTATTTCTTTAAGATTTTATTTTTGATAAATATTTATTCATGGGCATGGATCACTTTTGGATGGGTTTGGAGAGAGCAATTGATAATTTTTGTTTTATATATAATTTGAAAATATAATTCACTAACTGAATACACGTTACTTTGTCTACTTCATTTCACAATTTAACGTCCGAATATAAACACCTTCATATTTTTTTATTGTTTATATAATTTTTCATCATACCCTCCGGTTTTTTAATAAAACCCAAAAAGAGGACAATTTGTTTAGTCTTTTTATTTATTTATTTTTTCATAGCCTACTTACATTGTTAGTATATAATGTCTTCTTTTATTTCCTTTTTTTAAGTAACATTAAAATACCCCTTATTTTTTAACGGATATTATTTTCTCAAGGGTGAGAGGAGAAAAGAAAAAACAACACTAAAAAAATCACTAAATATTTGGAACATAAAAAATAAAACTCCACTAAAAAAAGAGATTATATGAAAAAAAGATCAATAGGATTCAATAAAGAACCATTATTATAGCAAGAGTTTGATGATCCTGATGATGATGATGATGATGGTCCTTTGTGAAATTTTATAAGCTAAGCCATTAAAAATTAGTACGTACAAGAGGAATCAAAGAACAAAAGAAGGATATTTTTTTTTTTTTTTTAAACCGGATTAAATTCAATTGGAATTTTGGAGGATTGGTGATCATTTCCTCTCTTTTGTTTATGCTTCGTGCATTTCATGATTAAAAGTTTCTATAGAAGAAATTTATTTTTTTATATGAATATAATTTATAGTAAAAGTGAGATCTGTATTCAGAAACATTAGGGAAATATATAGACATATATATATATTTTTTTTATCAGAGTTAGAACTTAAAAGGCCTCAGAAAGAAAAATTTATAAAATGGTTTAAATTTGCTGATTTCTTCGAAGAGGTTTGGGATTGCACCTCGACCTCCTGGATCAATTATATACCTATTTTCTAACTAACATCCTCCTACAGTGCCGGTTCAGAGCTCCTATCTATACGCTGGCTTCTAGAAAGCTGCCCGAGTAGAAATGATTAAAAATGCTGCTGCCCGCCGCAGGGAGTGTATAGTGAACCTTTAGGGACACGCAGGGATTTACACGCCCGCACCAGGGACACACACAGTAGATCGAAAGTGACCAGAAGAAAAATGTGGTGCAGGCGTGTTGATCCCTCGATCATTTTTAATCATTTTTACTCGGGTTCTAGGGTGGAAGCCTCTTTTATGGCAGACAATATCGGTGATTCTACTACCCTCACCGCATCTCTACAGTCACTAAATCATAGAAGAAGCTTGTCTGCACTCTCTCTCTTCTATTTATACTAAACATATACACCGAACACAAGGGAAGCATCGCCCCAGCATCCCTATGCTGTTCAGATCACGACTAACAGAACTAGTCAATTCCAATCTAACTTTATCCCCATGATCTCCCGCGATTGGAACAAGCTCCCTGTGTTTATTTTCCCCAAAACCTACAATCTTCAGACTTTCAAGTCTAATTTCAACAGGCATCTTCTCTGTTCTCGCAGTTGAGTTTCCCTTTAATGATTCTCCATTATTTATCTTTTTTTTTTAACTATATTCCTCCTGGCTGCATGTGACTACTGGTCATTATAGGTCTTCGGACCTTATGCACCCATTCCAAAAAAAAAGATAATATGCTCCCCATACTCTTCTTCTCTTGTGGATCAGGGCTCAACAATCTCTGAGATGAGCTGGGATCTCTTCTGCTGATTCACAAAACCTGCATACGTCGATTTCTTCAAGTCCCAGTTTCTTCACATGCCTCCTGAGTCTGCAATACCCTGTCAAAAATTCTTAATATCTTCAAATTGTTGTTGCTAAGTTTCAAGATATCCACAGTTCTCTAGTTATATGTTCCAAGAAGTTCTTTTGATTGCCTTAGTTTTGGATATACTCTCCATAGCTGTTCTCTTTCGTTCTTTCCCATAAGTCTCCTAGATGGTGTTCTTTCTCAATTTTTTTCACTTTTTGGAACCCTTATGACAATGATCAAGTTCTAGTGAACCCCCCAAGCATTCATGTATATTTCTTAATTCTATGAATTTTAGAGCAAATGATCTAAGAGCCACTGGTTCATTTCCAATAATTTATTTAAATTATATTGACCTTTTACTTATATCGTGTTTTTACTTTTTTTTTATTTTATTTATAAATTGATTTGATAATAACAGAAATAAATATTCGAAGAATCGATCGATTCTATTTTATTTGGTCCATTATGTCAAGAGCAAAAGAAATCAACTTAATCCCCCAATCGGGTTCGACATTCAATTTATATCTAGTTTTTTTTTTTTTTTTTTTTTTTTTTTTTTTTGAAGAACACTCCGCAAAAGAACCAGTAGAAACCAACGTCTCAAAGGAAAATAAATAAATAAATAAAGGAGAGGGGAAGGCATATTCAAAACAGCATGGTTTATTAGGGGATATCAGAGAAGGAAATGTGTTTATTTTTTTTTTTTTTTTTCTCCCCAATAAAAAATGACTGGATTTGTATGGATATTTTATATATAAAATATATTTATTTATAAAGGAATATTTATATATATTAAGGATTCATTTCTTTGAGAAATCTATAGCTCTCTCTCTTCTTATTTACCATCCATCATTTTATTGAATAATAACCTGAGAAAAATATTTTCTATATTAGAATCATAAAAAGTTTTATTTTTAAATTTTGAAATGATTTTTTATTTTATTATACGGTATCTTCCCTTCTTCTTCTTCTCTGTCCTCGCCTTATTCCCGCGATGCGGGGTCGGCGGACCCTAACTTTCTCTCTATAACCCTATCATTCGTTTTTGCGACCGGAAGAAATAGGATAGGCCGGCCCGTCGCGCGCCTTAGGGGAGCAAATGCATCAAATTTATTCTTGCTCACTGTTTGGAAATTTTCAAATTTCCCTCTCTGACTTAGTTTTCAATTTCACTCTCCCGCTCCACTTCCTGTAAATCTATCCAATCAGGAGAAAACAGGCACATACACACAGGGACAGGAAGTCAGTTTCTAGCGCTATATATATATATATATATAGTAATAATTTTAAAGTTTTGAATTAGACATCATAAATATATTTTTTTTTTTTTAACTAATAACGGAAATAATCAAAAAACGATAAACAAATGATATTTTATTTTTACTCCAGTCATATGCATAAAGTACACTTTTTGATATGAATCTATATATTTATATTAGAGTTTCTTAAATATTTTTTTTTTTTTTAATAAAAAGTTATCACCAGATAAAAAGTGTTTTTTACTTATAGGCCTATATTAAAGAATATTGAAAATAACAGTATCAAAAAATATGGTGTTTGTATTTTATTTAGATATTGCTATAGCTGAATATAACGTATAAATAAAACTTTATCTATTATTATTATCAAATTTTTCCGATAGAGACATAAATTGCGAAATAAAAATGAGCGGTGGGGGTAGTGGAAGGGGTTCTAAATTTCAAATATATATATATTTTTTTTTTATATAACAGCCTAAACTTTGAAACGTTATATAACCTATTTTATATAAATTGATAGAAAACTTTTTATTTTTATTTTACAAATTTTATACCCTCGAATGTAAAAATGTCTGTTTGAGCAATTTTTGAGATTAACACACGTCTATTTGTTATTTTATATAATTTTTTCTGATTCATTAACACATTGATTGTTAGCGAAGGATAGTGTAGAGGGAGTATATTAGAATATTAGAATTCAATATGATTTAAAGTCTTACTCAACCATTCTATAAGAACAAAATAAAAAAAAAATACTAATGTAAAATTTCTCTTTTGTTACAGGTATGTTTGCTAATTCTCTTCTCATCTTAGAAGTAGAGGCGAGGCGCTCTTAAAACCCAATCACAACATCCCATCTTTCACCATTTATATGTGAGTAATAGTCAATTTATAATTTATTTTTTTTTTAATCCAATATCTTCCCGTTGGTGTAAATTTATTCAAGCTCCGTTTGAGGATTTTTATTACCACGTTAAGATTTATACTCTTAATGGTTTCGCTATTAATTTAAGCCTTTAATATAAATCAACTCTAGTGAGTTTATCTCTTAATATTAATATCAATAATGGAAATGAATTGGAATTTTTTTTTTATTGGTCTATCAGTCATTCCAAGATAGTTTTCAGGTATTTATGTTCATCCATTAGGTGTGATTTATAGCGATGTTTTTATTCTACTACTCAAAACAAATAAAATATTGAGATCAGATATCGAACTTTTTTGATAGGGATTTAAAAAAAAAATTTGGTTGTTTAGCATAGGAGTCTTAAATAAACTACTCTAATATAAAGTTTTAAGTTTGTTTCTCGTAAATCCCTTGTATCCCTATGGGAAAAACTAACGCCATCTCTTGCCGCCTAGAGTAGCTCGGTACTGAATCGTATTCTAACGGCTTTTCGAGAATAAAATGAATAAAAAATGATGATATTTTATTGGCATAAAAATTTTTTCCTTCAAGGATTCAAGCAGTGTAGACATATCTTTGAATTTTTTCAGTTATTTGCTTATATCTTGTTAACTAAGCATATTTTGTGAATCATAGTAGAGTAAAAAGTTGTAGAGTATTAAATTTGCTAAAATTTGATTGATAAATCGAATTTGTAGATCCAAAATGAACCGAGATACGGCCGAACGAATTTTCTACATCCCGAGAAACTTTCTTCCAACTTTGATCGACCGTATCTCGGTTAATATTGACTGCAAATTCGTTTCATCAACCAAATTTAATGCTCTACAACTTTGTATAGAGCTCTGGCGCACAAAATATGCTTAGTTTACGAGATATAAAACAAAATAAAAACATAAAAGTCGTTAAAATTTTGAGGTTTTTGTCCTCCCTTCTCTCCCCTTTCAACCAAGTTAGCACAGGGTTCTCGAGGTCGAAAACTTAGAATAGACATACTAGAGTACCCCCAAATAAGCTGTAAAAATTTCTACAAGCAAATAGTGGCTCATCACATTATTAATTAATAAATATTGTCTATATGTCCGGGGTTTATATTATTTTGTCTTTCCCCTGTATATACATTAACTCATCTTCAGAGTATGCTATTTTATTTGACTTTTTACTTTCTCTTACCTATGTATATATGTAATATATATATAGAGAGAAAGTATTGGTTCATGTCAAAAATTCGATGTCGAGATTTTGATGGATCTTCACGTTTTGAGGTCCCCTGAATCCAAAAAAGTGGTTTTCGCGACATGGTCTGTCTGTCTGTGTGTGTGTGTGTGTTCAATTTTAAGCATGAAGGAATTGAGCTACGAGGTTGAAATTTTATATTTAAGTTAAACACCCCCCGGGACCGGAAAAATAAGCTTTTAATCAAAATCGGCCAAAGAGTACTAGTACTTTACTGATGTACTTTTTCAGTTTTTTCGATTTTCTCAAAATTTGCTCCAACGATTTTTTTTTAAATTCAAAAATCAATTATTTTTTAGATGCTCTTTAAAATGTATATTCTCATTTTGCAATTGAAATCTTCTGAAGACCACTTTACTCTTGTACTCCATAGAAAAGATAGGAGATATGGTTGCCATGGCAACAAAATATAAATATTTTGCCATACTTATAAATAGAGACCGGACAAAAAAGCATAAAAAAATGGAAAAAAAGTGCTTAAAAAAGCATAAAAATCTTGAATAAAAAGCTGTTAAATAAGCATAAAAGCTGAAAAAAGCATCTCATAAGCAACTTCTACTCATACCAATGGAGGATACAAGGGGGGGGAGGGTAAGGAGGTAATTAATTTTAATATAAAATTTTAAAAATTAATACTTAAAAATTTTATTTGTATATATATTCTAGTAAACAAGTACAGAATGCAACTTTAAATTAACGAAAGTGTGCGGCCAGTCCCACCAGATTAACCCCCCTGCGAGGGTCCGCCGCAGTCCGTCCCAAGTAGGGGGGTCCAGGCGGGCCCGAGCCAGAGTAGGGAAGGGGCGATTTGCGCAGTTGACGAAGGATTTGCTTTACATGAACGTTTTGCTGAATAATGTTTTGAATGATTTTTAAAAATCTTTTAGCCCTCGGGCTTGGCGTAGTTAATAGCGCGCCTGCCTCGTATACCAATGGTCGAGGCAGTCCGATGATTTTATTTAAGCCATTTGGATATCAAAGGGTTTGAATAAGAATGCCTGGACCAGACAAATAACGAGTATCGTTTAAAGTCTTAAATGGATAAATTTTTTTCGGGGGGGGGGGGAGGCCTGAACTCAAAAATTTTTCTGCAGAAAATTTTTTTTAACGAACTTAATTTTTTCCACTACTTTTGTTTTTGCTGAACCAAAATTTTCCGCCCCGCGGAAAAATTTTTTTTCCCGCCCGTGAAAATCATTTTAGCTTTTTTTAGAGATACGAAAATTTTGCCGCTCCGCGAAACATTTTCCCTTTTTTTTACAGGGCTATATTTTTTCCCACTGCGGGGCCGATCAAGCATTTCGGGGGGGGGGGGGGGGGGGGGGCGAGATCCCCAAATGTCTGTATATCCCTATATATGCATTTGGAAAATTTGTGGGGGCGGGCCCCCTCCTCTCATATACGCCCCTTGTGTATGCGTGTGTGAATGGAAAAAAGTGTGTTTTTTAATAAAAAAAAAAAAATATATATAAATATTCGTAAAATAAGCATAAAAACTCAAAATAAGCAAAAAAAGCATAAAAAATGCAATCTCAATGCACTTAGTTTTTCGTAATTCGTGTAGAAATTAAATATCTAATGGTTGCTTATAAAATTGAGCAATAAGCATTTTGCTTAAAATCCGGTCTCTACTTATAAATTTTACAACTTGAAAATCGAATGTACGGTACTGTCGGAAACTAAATACATGTCGACACAAAAAATCTGGTGAGACAAGCACAGTACACAACTTTCGATTACCGAAGGTAAGAGAAAGTTGTGTGCTGTGCGCCAGTCACACCAGATTTTTTTTCTTGATATGATAAAACTTTTTGCATTTTGCATTAGAAGGTATATATTTCGCATTCGTATAAAATTTTAAAAAATTATTCTTTGATTAAAATTAGATAAGCCTTCTTCCTTTTCTCATTTACATTCACGGATAAAAAAATTTCTTCTTCTCATATACAGGGTGTCCGGTAAGAATGGATAACCTTGAAATGTCTTATAGTATAATTTATGGCCGTTCAGAAAAAAAATTGAAAAAAAATATATCATAAGTAGTACCTAAGATATGATTTTTTTAAAAGAAAGGTCTAATTTTTTTACCTTGTTTTACTTTTTATGAACACTACGATCAGAAATGAATGGATTCCATCGGTTTGTTGTTATTTTATTATTATACACGAACTATGCTAATAGATAAACAGTGAATAGTATGACTAGCTATTGCACTTTTTTATTAAAAAATTAGCAAATTAAAATAATTAAAATCAGAATGTTGAAGGAAGAGGGATGTCAGCCAAAAAGGAGCCTCTATCGAATAAAAATCTCCAATCAGAAAACGTTTCGGGTTTAATTAGATAAAACCATCATCAGTTCTTTAGAGCTGAAATGAGCATAAATAACAATTGTAATACAACAACATAAAAAATTTTTTTAAATTATTAAAACATCAGATCTTACATTATTGGCAATCTCAAGATGCCAATAATGTAAGATCTGATGTTTTAATAATTTAAAAAATTTTTTATGTTGTTGTATTACAATTGTTATTTATGCTCATTTCAGCTCTAAAGAACTGATGATGGTTTTATCTAATTAAACCCGAAACGTTTCTGATTGGAGATTTTTATTCGATAGAGGCTCCTTTTTTGGCTGACATCCTCTCTTCCTTCAACATTCTAATTGCTGAACAGCCACTTCTATTATCAACATAATTAAAATCAGTGTTAAAACGACCACCTGGCTATTTTATTGGAATTTGCTAATTTTTTAATAAAAAAGTGCAATAGCTAGTCATACTATTCACTGTTTATCTATTAGCATAGTTCGTGTATAATAATAAAATAACAACAAACCGATGGAATCCATTCATTTCTGATCGTAGTGTTCATAAAAGTAAAACAAGGTAAAAAAATTAGACCTTTCTTTTAAAAAAATCATATCTTAGGTACTACTTATGATATATTTTGTTTCAATTTTTTTTCTGAACGGCCATAAGTTATACTATAAGACATTTCAAGGTTATCCATTCTTTACCGGACACCCTGTATGAATTAAAATTTCATATATGTGCCGTGAATTTTAAATATAGAACAAGAAAATTGTTTTGATAATTATCTTGAGGTAAATGAGGGAAGAAATTAAATGAGCCTTTTCAAATTTATTTCTATAATTGCATTTTGTATGCTTTTTTTTTTTGTTTTAATGACGACGTTATCATGGGAAACAATGGGGATATGGAGTGAGGAGGCTCCAATTTTTTTACGTATGGAATATCATCTTCCAAAAATTACGAGTATTTTAAAATAAATTTCGATATAATTTGTAAAAACAAAATGTCTGATCGAATTTCTTTTTTAATTATTTAATGCAATTTCAATTGTAACGTAATACGTATGTAACGATAAACATAACGTAAATAAAATTTTAAAAATATAAATAATTCGCATCGTGGGATGAGATATTTTAAGCCGCGGTTATTACCTGATGTTCTCGAGAGTGGAACCTTGATGAACCAAAATGCTTAGCCATCTGAAATGTTGTCTTAAAAGTACCTTTTTTCCTGCAGTTAAATTAAAAAAAAAAAGATGATATATTTTTTTTAAAAATATTGGTTTTTTGGACTAAACTCAGGGCTCATCATGCACTTGTGACTTCGACTGTACACTAGGGTGGTCCTTATTTTGAACTTTTTCGAATGTTTTTCGATGTTAGTCCATATTTAAAAAAATTTATGCAAAATTTCAGCTTTTAATATTAATATTAACCCGTCCCTCACGAATGCCAAAGTTTTAAATGGAAATAACATGAAAAAAGTTATTTTTCTTACCTTCGGTAATCGAAAGTTGTGTTCTGTGCTTGTCACATCAGATTTTTTGTGTCGACATATATTTAGTTTCCGCCAATATATTGAAATTCAAAATGTAAAATTTATAAATGGGAAAAAATTTTAGATGCTTTTTAAAATGTATATTCTCATTTCGCCATTGAAATCTTCTGAAGCACACTTTACTCTTGTATTTCATAGGAATGATGGTTGCCATGGTAACAAAATATAAATATTTTTTTCCCATTTATAAATTTTACATCTTGAATTTTAATATATTGGCGGAAACTAATTATATGTCAACAGAAAAATCTGGTTTGACAAGCACAGAACACAACTTTCGATTTCAGAAGGGTTTTTTAAAACTAATTCGTAATTAAATCACTATTATCGTCCTTACCCACCACTCATTAAATGTGTCATTTTGCCCCCCCTCACTTTTTTTTTACTCTTCTCTTACCTTTTTATATGTTAATATATAGAGGAAGAATTAGATTCAGGTCAAAAATTCGATGTCGAAATTTGACGGATATACACGTTTTGATGTCCCCGAGTTCAAAAAAGTGGTTTTCTCCGTCTGCGTGTCTGTCTGTCTGTCTGTGTGTCTGTAAACATAATAACTCAAGATCGAAAAGAGCTAGGATGTTGAAGTTTTATATTTAAGTTAGGCACCCCCATGGGACGTGACACGAAGCTTTTGAACAAAATCGACCAAAGAGTACTAGTACTTTACTGATGCACTTTTTCACTTTTTTTCGATTTTCTCTAAATTCGCTCCAACGATTTTTTTTTTTTAAATACAAAAATCAATTATTTTTTAGATTCTCTTTAAAATGTATATTCTCATTTTGTCATTGAAATCTTCTGAAGACCTCTTTACTCTTGTACTTCATTGAAAAGATAGAAAAATGTTTGCCATGGTAACAAAATATAAATATTTTCCCATACTTATAAATTTTACATCTTGAATTCGAATTTTTTGGTGGAAAGTAAATATTGTCGACAGGAAAAATCTTGTGTGACAAGCACAGAACACAACTTCCGATTACCGAAGGTAAGAGAAAGTTGTGTGCTGTGCGACAGTCACACCAGATTTTTTTCTTTTGTTGTTCTTTAACCAACGCATCACTTTTGAATTTTCTTTTTCCTATTTTTATCTGATTTTTTTTATACTATTTCTTAATTCAGGCCTATTCAAGGGCGGTCCAGAGGTGTTTCTCGGGGGGGGGGGGGTTAATCTGGTGTGACTGGTCGCACAGCACATTATTTTTTCTTAATTTCGGAAATTTATTGGCGCATTCTGTACTTGTTTGCCAGAATATAAATGCAAAACAAATTTTTAAGTATTAATTTTAAAAATTTTACATTAAAAATAAATTTTTTTTCAAAAATTTCAAATCTCAGCGGGGGTAATTACCCCCTTTACCCCCCCCCCCCCCTTGTATCCGCCCTTGGGCCTATTTACAATTATAAAAAATATTTTAATATTATTTACTTACATATTTCAATATTATTTATTTAAAAATAAAAAACGAATCTCGTTATTGATTAATTTATTTAATCTTTTTAAAAAAAAAAAATTGGAATATATTTAATCAAACAAAAATTTAGCGATTTGGTGTGGTGAGGGAGATAGGGGGGCGGTAACAAAACAAGAGCAAATGACCGGTCACTCTGAATGGGAATGAACAAAAACAACTGAAATGGTGTTAGTTGGTTTAAAGGAGAGAAGTCAGCCACGGGCTATTCTGTTAAAGGAGAGGGGGAAATCAAATTAAATTAACAAAAAAAAAAACTTTTTTTTTATTATACGAATGGAATAAAGAAAAAAAAAATACAATTTAAAATTTGCTTTACTATAAGATTTTCACTTGGTCTTGGATAAATTTTGAATAGATTTGACTCTATTTGACTCAGGATTCAATAAGCAAAGTACCGGCAGTTTTGAGGGGGGGGGGTTTGGGGGGCTCCAATAAAAAACGTATTTTGATATTAAAATTTATAATCTCTTGTATTTAATTTCACCCACAAGTGGATGTATAAAAGTTTTTTTATTTTTTTTTGTTTTATACATTTTTTTGTATCATTTTTTTCCAGGGAGTCCCCCTAACCGGTAGTTGAGCAAATAAATTATATAAATTTTGAAACAATTTATTTCTTTACCAGCCTTCGCCGGGCTTTCCCACTTGCCAGGGAGGTACACCCCCCTGGACCCCCTTGCTGCGAAGCATCGAATAATGATGATGCAATTGCTCAAATTTATTCTTGCTCACTGTTTGAAAATTTTAAATTTCCCTCTCTGACTTAAAGTTTTCAATTTCCCTCACTGACTCAACTGCCTCTGGCCAATAAGCGAGAGAGAGAGTGGTAAACCGGAACATAACGGAAGTCAGTGACTAGCGTTTTATATTATAGTATGAATATAACATCATGAGATTTTAAGTTTAATTTTTATTTTCTCTTATCTATATATGTATATTAGGGTGGCCGCAAAAAACAAAATTTTTTAATTTCTTTCGGCCGAACATCCTAAAAGTTGTATTTTGGCTAGAAAATGATAATGGCAACGTTTTAGCTAAATTGGGTAACGTTAACCCGTGCCTCATCGAGGTTAAAATTTTGAAAAAGTGCGATTTTATCTAAAAATTCGCAGTTTTTACTTCATAAAACGAAAACAAAGTATCGTAGAAAAATGAATCTTGGCTCATTTCATAGCAAATTTAATTCACTTGAGGTTTTATAATAACCATTTTTTCATTAAAACTTATAGATTTAGTAATATTTACAAATTAGCATTTCGGTTTTGATATATCGTCGCTTGCATCACGTAGTGACGTATCTCAAAAAAATTAAAAATTGAGATACAACGGGTATGGCCGTGTCCTGGCGTTCAAGGGGAGGCGCGAATATTGGCCACCAAGCTCAATTTTCCAAATGATTGCTAGTTTTATAAATAAAATAATTTTGATGATTCTGGGACGGAGTTTTTAATTAAAATAATAAATATGAATAAATAAAAAAAATATTTTTATATAAATTTAAATTTTTTAGTATTAAAAATTTTTGTTTTTGTATTATTTTATTAAATGGGTAGGGGGGGGGGGCGTCATACGATTAAATATTTTTAAGGGACGCAGACTCATTCTAGAAAATTATACTATGTGTAACACCCAAAGGCGGATCCAAGGAAGTTTTTCAGGGTTTTAATTTTTTTCTGACTAGACGCGAAGCTCGCCGAAGGCGATAGCATTGTTAATTATTTTATTTATTAAGATTGGATAAGGGGTTGAAAAATTGAAAAAAATGTTTTTTAAATTTATTTTAGCTAAATCGAAGCCAAATAAATAGAAAACATTCAAAAAATAGCGTTGATTATTATTTTGATTAGGGGGGGGAATGAAGGGTTGATTATTTAAGAAAGGCCTTGGAATATTCCAAATCACTTGTTGACATTCTTTTGCAGCTATAAATATAGTTAGATTAGAGCAAACGGTATTATTTTACTTTTAATAAAAAGGGAATTGCTATGTCCATCTATTTATTCCTATACAGAAGAGAGAGAGAGACAAGTCTCGTTCAGTCGAGCGTGTGGCCAGACTGCAGGCGCTGCTATCTTTTTTGTGTTTAAAGTGAATCAAAGTGAATAATTAACATAGTGTAACCCACCCTGACCTCACCGTCAACCAGCACACCCTCTTGACTCTCTTATTAAAGGTAATTATTATGCATTTTATTGTTGAAAAAAAAATGATAGAAACAAATAATTTGGCTGCGAAAAACGATTCTTTTGAATATAAAATTAAATATTTTGCATTTCACTAAGGGTAGAGGGAGAATATAAGCTGATGAAAGGGGGGGGAGTGTAGCTGTCATTGAAAAAAATTTGTTTTTTATTTTTTATCTTTTTTTTTTTTAAACACTTTCTCATTCACACTCACATTCACACACACACACACACACATACACACAGTCTTTTCGGCAACTCAGGCCATATAAGACTTTATACGATACCCGTTATTAATTAATAATATAAATATTGGGGGTCCAGGCATTTCAATTTAAGCCATTTGGTATCCATTTCGAACGGGGTCCGAACGGTATAGAGGGTAGGCACGCTAGCAACTACACCGAGCCCGAGGACATTTATTTTTTTATTTTTTCTTAAGTCACCATTATTTACCATTATATTCTTCCTATTTGGCCTATATTTTTGTTTAATCAAATTACTTTAATATACTTTTACTCAGGGGTGGATTAAGGGTTTAAAATTAAAATAAAATAATTTCAAAATAAAATAACTAGCCTAAGGGGAGGTGCGAATATTGGCCACCAGGACCAATTTTCCAAATGATTGCTAGTTTTAATATAAATAAGAATAAATAAAAAAAATATTTTTTTATTTATTCTCACGGAGTAAAAAAAAAAATTCCTAGTCATATGCAGCCAAAATTATTGTGACGTTTCGACTTTCTTAAGAGCCGGAGGCGAGAATTGTAATTTTTTATTCAAAATTTTCATTCAATAACTAGGAATTTTTTTTTTGACTCCGCTTTAATTTAAAATTATATTTTTTAGCATTAAAAATTTTTGTTTTTGTATTATTTTATAAAATGGGGGGAGGGGGCGTCATAAGATTAAATATTTTTAAGGGAGGCGTGGTAACATAAAGTTTGGAAATCACTGGTATAGATCATTCGATATAACATTTTGTCGGGAAAATATTCCGAAGGGAATGAAATTTTCACTACCCCATACTCTAGAATGCCAATCCTAAATTTTCGACCTCGAAGACCGGGGGGGGGGGTCGAAGATATTTTGTGAAATATAGCACAATACAAAGTTGTAGAGCATTAAATTTGCTAAAATTTGGTACTTAAAACGAATTCGTAGATTCAATACAAACCGAAAGCCGGCCGGTCAATTTGACAAAATATAAATAGTTTACGAGATATAAGCAAAAACCTGAAGATTTCTCAAATATTTGAGGTTTTTGTCCCCCTCCTCCCCCCCCACACGTTCCTCGAGGTCGAAAATTTAGGATTGGCATTCTAAAGTATGGGTTAGTAAAAATTTCATTCCCTTCGGAATATTTTCCCTGCAAATTGTTATATCGAATGGTCTATATTGTGATTTTCCACTTATTTTTCAGAAAGAGCAAGCAATATATCAAAACCGAAATGCTAATTTGTAAATATTACTAAATCTATAAGTTATAATGAAAAAATGGTTATTATAAAACCTCAAGGGAATTAAATTTGCTATGAAATGAGCCAAGATTCATTTTTCTACGATACTTTGTTTTCGGGTTTATAAGTAAAAACTGCGAATTTTAGATAAAATCGCATTTTTTCAAAATTTTAAACCCGATGAGGCACGGGTTAACGTTACCCAATTTAGCTAAAATTTTGCCATTATCATTTTCTAGCCAAAATACAACTTTTAGGATGTTCGGCCGAAAAAGAAATTAGAAAATTTTGTTTTTGCGGCCACCCTAATGCACCCTAATGTACCGTATATATAGAAAGTATTGGATTCATGTCGAGATTTTGATGGATATACACGTTTTGAGGTCCCCTAAGTTAAAAAAGTCATTTCCGAAACATGGTCTATCTGTCTGTGTGAATGTATCTGTGAACAAAATATCTCAAGAACTAAAAGCGCTGGTGAGTCTAAATTTTATTTTTAAGTTAGTTACCTCCATGGGGACGTATCCCGGAAACTTTTGAACTAAATCGTTCAAAAAATACTAGTAGGCTACTTAACTGATGTATTGTACTTTATCAGGTTTTCCATTTTCTCAAAATTCGCTCTAACAACAAAATATATCATTTGCTGTTTTAATACAGTTTCGGTCGCATAGTCGTTTGTTCAATGATTTTGTATATTTGCACATTTTTACTTGTATGACGATGCAAAATGTTTTGTCATGATAATAATATGCAGTACCAAACCACCGATGCTTATTTTTTGGCAATTTATGCTGCCCTGGAAGATGAGTGCGACTAGCTCTCGAAACGTCGGCAACAGAATATAGTTTTTTTATTTCATCTGTCTGCTATTTTCCCGGGAAGGCTCCAATCCCTTTTCTTCTAACAAAATATAAATATTTACTATATTTATAAATTTTACCTTCTTCTGAATTCAAATGTACCGTACTGTCGGAAACTATTCAATAATTGGACCCTGTTATGCATTAGTGTGTCAAGCGCCAGCTACCGAGATTTGAGAAAATTAACATTAAAGTTTTTTTATTTTGATTAGATTATATATAATTTTTTTGTCAATTGTTTGTGTAAGTAA
>JAKCPI010019188.1:0-14148 GCA_023213315.1 Euborellia annulipes | reverse complement strand
GATGATGATGATGGTCCTTTGTGAAATTTTATAGCTAAGCCATTAAAAATTAGTACGTACAAGAGGAATCAAAGAACAAAAGAAGGATATTTTTTTTTTTTAAAGCCGGATTAAATTCAATTGGAATTTTTGGAGGATTGGTGATCATTTCTCTCTCTTTTGTTTATGCTTCGTGCATTTCATGAATTAAAAGTTTCTATAAGAAGAAATTTATTTTTTTATATGAATATAATTTATAGTAAAAGTGAGAATCTGTATTCAGAAACATTTAGGGAAATATATATACTATATATATATATATTTTTTATCAGAGTTAGAACTTAAAAGGCCTCAGAAAGAAAAATTTATAAAATGGTTTAAATTTGCTGATTTCTTCGAAGAGGTTTGGGATTGCACCTCGACCTCCTGGATCAATTATATACCTATTTTCTAACTAACATCCTCCTACAGTGCCGGTTCAGAGCTCCTATCTATACGCTGGCTTCTAGAAAGCTGCCCGAGTAGAAATGATTAAAAATGCTGCTGCCCACCGCAGGAGTGTATAGTGAACCTTTAGGGACACAGGGATTTACGCCCGCACCAGGGACACACACAGTAGATCGAAAGTGACCAGAAGAAAAATGTGGTGCGGGCGTGTTGATCCCTCGATCATTTTTAATCATTTTTACTCGGGTTCTAGGGTGGAAGCCTCTTTTATGGCAGACAATATCGGTGATTCTACTACCCTCACCGCATCTCTACAGTCACTAAATCATAGAAGAAGCTTGTCTGCACTCTCTCTCTTCTATTTATACTAAACATATACACCGAACACAAGGGAAGCATCGCCCCAGCATCCCTATGCTGTTCAGATCACGACTAACAGAACTAGTCAATTCCAATCTAACTTTATCCCCATGACCTCCCGCGATTGGAACAAGCTCCCTGTGTTTATTTTCCCCAAAACCTACAATCTTCAGACTTTCAAGTCTAATTTCAACAGGCATCTTCTCTGTTCTCGCAGTTGAGTTTCCCTTTAATGATTCTCCATTATTTATCTTTTTTTTTTAACTATATTCCTCCTGGCTGCATGTGACTACTGGTCATTATAGGTCTTCGGACCTTATGCACCCATTCCAAAAAAAAAAAAGATAATATGCTCCCCATACTCTTCTTCTCTTGTGGATCAGGGCTCAACAATCTCTGAGATGAGCTGGGATCTCTTCTGCTGATTCACAAAACCTGCATACGTCGATTTCTTCAAGTCCCAGTTTCTTCACATGCCTCCTGAGTCTGCAATACCCTGTCAAAAATTCTTAATATCTTCAAATTGTTGTTGCTAAGTTTCAAGATATCCACAGTTCTCTAGTTATATGTTCCAAGAAGTTCTTTTGATTGCCTTAGTTTTGGATATACTCTCCATAGCTGTTCTCTTTCGTTCTTTCCCAGAAGTCTCCTAGATGGTGTTCTTTCTCAATTTTTTTCACTTTTTGGAACCCTTATGACAATGATCAAGTTCTAGTGAACCCCCCAAGCATTCATGTATATTTCTTAATTCTATGAATTTTAGAGCAAATGATCTAAGAGCCACTGGTTCATTTCCAATAATTTATTTAAATTATATTGACCTTTTACTTATATCGTGTTTTTACTTTTTTTTTATTTTATTTATAAATTGATTTGATAATAACAGAAATAAATATTCGAAGAATCGATCGATTCTATTTTATTTGGTCCATTATGTCAAGAGCAAAAGAAATCAACTTAATCCCCCAATCGGGTTCGACATTCAATTTATATCTAGTTTTTTTTTTTTTTTTTTTTTTTTTTTTTTTTTGAAGAACACTCCGCAAAAGAACCAGTAGAAACCAACGTCTCAAAGGAAAATAAATAAATAAATAAAGGAGAGGGGAAGGCATATTCAAAACAGCATGGTTTATTAGGGGATATCAGAGAAGGAAATGTGTTTATTTTTTTATTTTTTTTCTCCCCAATAAAAAATGACTGGATTTGTATGGATATTTTATATATAAAATATATTTATTTATAAAGGAATATTTATATATATTAAGGATTCATTTCTTTGAGAAATCTATAGCTCTCTCTCTTCTTATTTACCATCCATCATTTTATTGAATAATAACCTGAGAAAAATATTTTCTATATTAGAATCATAAAAAGTTTTATTTTTAAATTTTGAAATGATTTTTTATTTTATTATACGGTATCTGTCTTCTTCTTCTTCTTCTTCTGTCCTCGCCTTATTCCCGCGATGCGGGGTCGGCGGACCTAACTTTCTCTCTATAACCCTATCATTCGTTTTTGCGACCGGAAGAAATAGGATAGGCCGGCCCGTCGCGCGCCTTAGGGGAGCAAAATGCATCAAATTTATTCTTGCTCACTGTTTGGAAATTTTCAAATTTCCCTCTCTGACTTAGTTTTCAATTTCACTCTCCCGCTCCACTTCCTGTAAATCTATCCAATCAGGAGAAAACAGGCACATACACACAGGGACAGGAAGTCAGTTTCTAGCGCTATATATATAGTAATAATTTTAAAGTTTTGAATTAGACATCATAAATATATTTTTTTTTTTAACTAATAACGGAAATAATCAAAAAACGATAAACAAATGATATTTTATTTTTACTCCAGTCATATGCATAAAGTACACTTTTTGATATGAATCTATATATTTATATTAAAGTTTCTTAAATATTTTTTTTTTTTTTTAATAAAAAGTTATCACCAGATAAAAAATGTTTTTTACTTATATATTAAAGAATATTGAAAATAACAGTATCAAAAAATATGGTGTTTGTATTTTATTTAGATATTGCTATAGCTGAATATAACGTATAAATAAAACTTTATCTATTATTATTATCAAATTTTTCCGATAGAGACATAAATTGCGAAATAAAAATGAGCGGTGGGGGTAGTGGAAGGGGGTTCTAAATTTCAAATATATATATATTTTTTTTTATATAACAGCCTAAACTTTGAAACGTTATATAACCTATTTTATATAAATTGATAGAAAACTTTTTTATTTTTATTTTACAAATTTTATACCCTCGAATGTAAAAATGTCTGTTTGAGCAATTTTTGAGATTAACACACGTCTATTTGTTATTTTATATAATTTTTTCTGATTCATTAACACATTGATTGTTAGCGAAGGATAGTGTAGAGGGAGTATATTAGAATATTAGAATTCAATATGATTTAAAGTCTTACTCAACCATTCTATAAGAACAAAATAAAAAAAAAAATACTAATGTAAAATTTCTCTTTTGTTACAGGTATGTTTGCTAATTCTCTTCTCATCTTAGAAGTAGAGGCGAGGCGCTCTTAAAACCCAATCACAACATCCCATCTTTCACCATTTATATGTGAGTAATAGTCAATTTATAATTATTTTTTTTTTTAATCCAATATCTTCCCGTTGGTGTAAATTTATTCAAGCTCCGTTTGGGGATTTTTATTACCACGTTAAGATTTATACTCTTAATGGTTTCGCTATTAATTTAAGCCTTTAATATAAATCAACTCTAGTGAGTTTATCTCTTAATATTAATATCAATAATGGAAATGAATTGGAATTTTTTTTTTTATTGGTCTATCAGTCATTCCAAGATAGTTTTCAGGTATTTATGTTCATCCATTAGGTGTGATTTATAGCGATGTTTTTATTCTACTACTCAAAACAAATAAAATATTGAGATCAGATATCGAACTTTTTGATAGGGATTTAAAAAAAAAATTTGGTTGTTTAGCATAGGAGTCTTAAATAAACTACTCTAATATAAAGTTTTAAGTTTGTTTCTCGTAAATCCCTTGTATCCCTATGGGAAAAACTAACGCCATCTCTTGCCGTCTAGAGTAGCTCGGTACTGAATCGTATTCTAACGGCTTTTCGAGAATAAAATAAATAAAAAATCATGATGATATTTTATTGGCATAAAAATTTTTTCCTTCAAGGATTCAAGCAGTGTAGACATATCTTTGAATTTTTTCAGTTATTTGCTTATATCTTGTTAACTAAGCATATTTTGTGAATCATAGTAGAGTAGAAAGTTGTAGAGTATTAAATTTGCTAAAATTTGGTTGATAAATCGAATTTGTAGATCCAAAATAAACCGAGATACGGCCGAACGAATTTTCTACATCCCGAGAAACTTTCTTCCAACTTTGATCGACCGTATCTCGGTTAATATTGACTGCAAATTCGTTTCATCAACCAAATTTAATGCTCTACAACTTTGTATAGAGCTCTGGTGCACAAAATATGCTTAGTTTTCGAGTTATAAAACAAAATATAAACCGAAAAAAGTCGCTAAAATTTTGAGGTTTTTGTCCTCCCCTTCTCTCCCCTTTTCGACCAAGTTAGCACAGGGTCCTCGAGGTCGAAAGCTTAGAATAGACATCCTAGAGTACCCCCAAATAAGCTGTAAAAATTTCTACAAGCAAATGGTGGCTCAACACATTATTAATTAATAAATATTGTCTATATGTCCGGTGTTTATATTATTTTGTCTTTCCCCTGTATATACATTAACTCATCTTCATCAAGAGTATGCTATATTTTATTTGACTTTTTTTTCTTGATATGATAAAACTTTTTGCATTTTGCATTAGAAGGTATATATTTAGCATTCGTATAAAATTTTAAAAAATTATTCTTTGATTAAAATTAGATAAGCCTTCTTCCTTTTCTCATTTACATTCACGGATAAAAAATTTCTTCTTCTCATATATGAATTAAAATTTCATATATGTGCCGTGAATTTTAAATATAGAACAAGAAAATTGTTTTGATAATTATCTTGAGGTAAATGAGGGAAGAAATTAAATGAGCCTTTTCAAATTTATTTCTATAATTGCATTTTGTATGCTTTTTTTTTTGTTTTAATGACGACGTTATCATGGGAAACAATGGGGATATGGAGTGAGGAGGCTCCAATTTTTTTACGTATGGAATATCATCTTCCAAAAATTACGAGAATTTTAAAATAAATTTCGATATAATTTGTAAAAACAAAATGTCTGATCGAATTTCTTTTTTAATTATTTAATGCAATTTCAATTGTAACGTAATACGTATATAACGATAAACATAACGTAAATAACATTTTAAAAATATAAATAATTCGCCTTTTTGGGATGAGATATTTTAAGCCGCGATTATTACCAGATGTTCTCGAGAGTGGAACCTTGATGAACCAAAATGCTTAGCCATCTGAAATGTCTTAAAAGTACCTTTTTTCCTGCAGTTGAATTAAACAAAAAAGATGATTTAAACTCAGGGCTCACATGCACTTGTTTCGACTGTACACTAGGGTGCTCCTTATTTTGAACTTTTTCGAATGTTTTTCGATGTTAGTCCTAAAAATTTATGCAAAATTTCAGCTTTTAATATTAATATTAACCCGTCCCTCACGAATGCCAAAGTTTTAAATGGAAATAACATGAAAAAATCTGGTGTGACTGGCGCACAGCACACAACTTTCTCTTACCTTCGGTAATCGAAAGTTGTGTACTGTGCTTGTCACACCAGATTTTTTGTGTCGACATGTATTTAGTTTCCGACAGTGCGGTACATTCGATTTTCAAGATGTAAAATTTATAAGTATGGGAAAATATTTATATTTTGTTACCATGGCAACCATTTATCCTATCTTTCCTATGAAGCACAAGAGTAAAGTGTGCTTCAA
Source organism: Euborellia annulipes (assembly GCA_023213315.1). Classification (NCBI taxonomy): domain Eukaryota; kingdom Metazoa; phylum Arthropoda; class Insecta; order Dermaptera; family Anisolabididae; genus Euborellia; species Euborellia annulipes. Next base: position 8,452 of record JAKCPI010019188.1, on the reverse strand, counting down.
ACAATTTTGAGGGCAAAACGAGAATATACATTTGAAAGAGCATCTAAAAAATAATTGATTTTTGAATTTTAATCAAAATCGTTAGAGCGAATTTTGAGAAAATCGAAAAAAACTGAAAAAGTACATCAGTAAAGTACTAGTACTCTTTGGCCGATTTTGATTAAAAGCTTATTTTTCCGGTTCCGGGGGCTGTTTAACTTAAATATAAAATTTCAGCCTGATAGCTCAATTCCTTCATGCTTAAAATTGAACACACACACACACACACACCCACCCACCCACACACAGACAGACCATGTCGCGAAAACCACTTTTTTGGATTCAGGGGACCTCAAAACGTGAAGATCCATCAAAATCTCGACATCGAATTTTTGACATGAATCCAATACTTTCTCTCTATATAGGTGTATATATTACATATATACATAGGTAAGAGAAAGTAAAAAGTTATTTTTCTTACCTTCGGTAATCGAAAGTTGTGTTCTGTGCTTGTCACATCAGATTTTTTGTGTCGACATATATTTAGTTTCCGCCAATATATTGAAATTCAAAATGTAAAATTTATAAATGGGAAAAAATTTTAGATGCTTTTTAAAATGTATATTCTCATTTCGCCATTGAAATCTTCTGAAGCACACTTTACTCTTTTTTTTTTTTTTTCAAAAAACATTCACACTTTTTCTCATTCACACTCACACTCACACACACATTCACACTGTCTTTTCGGCAGCTCAGGCCATATAAGACTTTGACGATAACCGTTATTTATGAATTTATATATATTAGGGTCCAGGCATTTTTATTTAAGCCATCTGGTATCCAAATGGCTTAAATAAAATCATCGGACTGCCTGGGGTCCGAACCCGCGACGTTTGGTATATGAGGTTAGCACGCTAACCTCTATACCACGCCCCGTGGGCCACTTTACTCTTGTATTTCATAGGAATGATGGTTGTCATGGTAACAAAATATAAATATTTTTTTCCCATTTATAAATTTTACATCTTGAATTTTATATTGGCGGAAACTAATTATATGTCAACAGAAAAATCTGGTTTGACAAGCACAGAACACAACTTTCGATTTCAGAAGGGTTTTTTAAAACTAATTCGTAATTAAATCACTATTATCGTCCTTACCCACCACTCATTAAATGTGCCATTTTGCCCCCTCACTTTTTTTTTACTTTTCTCTTACCTTTTTATATGTTAATATATAGAGGAAGTATTAGATTCAGGTCAAAAATTCGATGTCGAAATTTGACGGATATACACGTTTTGATGTCCCCGAGTTAAAAAAGTGGTTTTCTCCGTCTGCGTGTCTGTCTGTCTGTGTGTCTGTAAACATAATAACTCAAGATCGAAAAGAGCTAGGATGTTGAAGTTTTATATTTAAGTTAGGCACCCCCATGAGACGTGACACGAAGCTTTTGAACAAAATCGACCAAAGAGTACTAGTACTTTACTGATGCACTTTTTCACTTTTTTTCGATTTTCTCTAAATTCGCTCCAACGATTTTTTTTTTTTAAATACAAAAATCAATTATTTTTTAGATTCTCTTTAAAATGTATATTCTCATTTTGTCATTGAAATCTTCTAAAGACCTCTTTACTCTTGTACTTCATTGAAAAGATAGGAAAAATGTTTGCCATGGTAACAAAATATAAATATTTTCCCATACTTATAAATTTTACATCTTGAATTCGAATTTTTTGGTGGAAAGTAAATATTGTCGACAGGAAAAATCTTGTGTGACAAGCACAGAACACAACTTCCGAATACCGAAGGTAAGAGAAAGTTGTGTGCTGTGCGACAGTCACACCAGATTTTTTTCTTTTGTTGTTCTTTAACCAACGCATCACTTTTGAATTTTCTTTTTCCTATTTTTATCTGATTTTTTTTATACTATTTCTTAATTTAGGCCTATTCAAGGGCGGTCCAGAGGTGTTTCTCGGGGGGGGGGGGGGGGTTAATCTGGTGTGACTGGTCGCACAGCACACTATTTTTTCTTAATTTTGGAAATTTATTGGCGCATTCTGTACTTGTTTGCCAGAATATAAATGCAAAACAAATTTTTAAATATTAATTTTTAAAATTTTACATTAAAAATAAATTTTTTTTTCGAAAAAAGTATTTTTTTAAATCTCAGGGGGGTAATTACCCCCTTTACCCCCCCCCCCCTTGTATCCGCCCTTGGGCCTATTTACAATTATAAAAAATATTTTAATATTATTTACTTACATATTTCAATATTATTTATTTAAAAATAAAAAACGAATCTCGTTATTGATTAATTTATTTAATCTTTTAAAAAAAAAAAATTGGAATATATTTAATCAAACAAAAATTTAGCGATTTGGTGTGGTGAGGGAGATAGGGGGGGGCGGTAACAAAACAAGAGCAAATGACCGGTCACTCTGAATGGGAATGAACAAAAACAACTGAAATGGTGTTAGTTGGTTTAAAGGAGAGAAGTCAGCCACGGGCTATTCTGTTAAAGGAGAGGGGGAAATCAAATTAAATTAACAAAAAAAAAAAAACTTTTTTTTTAATTTTACGAATGGAATAAAGAAAAAAAAAATACAATTTAAAATTTGCTTTACTATAAGATTTTCACTTGGTCTTGGATAAATTTTGAATAGATTTGACTCTATTTGACTCAGGATTCAATAAGCAAAGTACCGGTAGTTGAGCAAATAAATTATATAAATTTTGAAACAATTGAGGTTTTATAATAACCATTTTTTCATTAAAAATTATATATTTAGTAATATTTACAAATTAGCATTTCGGTTTTGATTTATCGTCGCTTGCATCACGTAGTGACGTATCTCAAATAAATTAAAAATTGAGACACAACGGGTATGGCCGTGTCCTGGCGTTCAAGGGGAGGCGCGAATATTGGCCACCAAGCGTTTTAAAAAAATTTTTTTGGGGGGGGTTTTAAAAAAAATAAAAAAAAAATATTTTTATATAAATTTAAATTTTTTAGTATTAAAAATTTTTGTTTTTGTATTATTTTATTAAATGGGTAGGGGGGGGGGGCGTCATACGATTAAATATTTTTAAGGGACGCAGACTCATTCTAGAAAATTATACTATGTGTAACACCCAAAGGCGGATCCAAGGAAGTTTTCCAGGGTTTTAATTTTTTTCTGACTAGACGCGAAGCTCGCCGAAGGCGATAGCATTGTTAATTATTTTATTTATTAAGATTGGATAAGGGGTTGAAAAATTGAAAAAAATGTTTTTTAAATTTATTTTAGCTAAATCGAAGCCAAATAAATAGAAAACATTCAAAAAATAGCGTTGATTATTATTTTGATTAGGGGGGGGGGGGGGAATGAAGGGTTGATTATTTAAGAAAGGCCTTGGAAAATTCCAAATCACTTGTTGACATTCTTTTCCAACTCTAAATACAGTTAGATTAGAACAAACGGTATTAATTTACTTTTAATAAAAAGGGAATTGTTATTTTCATCTTTTTATTCCTATAGAGAGAGAGAGAGAGTCGAATCTCTCGTTCAGTCGAGTCGAGTGTGTGGCCAGACTGCAGGCGCTGCTATCTTTTTTGTGTTTAAAGTGAATCAAAGTGAATAATTAATATAGTGTAACCCACCCTGACCTCACCGTCAGCCAGCACACCCTCTTGACTCTCTTATTAAAGGTAATTATTATGCATTTTATTGTTGAAAAAAAAATGATAGAAACAAATAATTTGGCTGCGAAAAACGATTCTTTTGAATATAAAATTAAATATTTTGTATTTCACTAAGGGTAGAGGGAGAATATAAGCTGATGAAAGGGGGGAGTGTAGCTGTCATTGAAAAAAATTTGTTTTTTATTTTTTATCTTTTTTTTTTTAAACACTTTCTCATTCACACTCACATTCACACACACACCCCCCCACACACACACACACATACACACAGTCTTTTCGGCAACTCAGGCCATATAAGACTTTATACGATACCCGTTATTAATTAATAATATAAATATTGGGGGTCCAGGCATTTCAATTTAAGCCATTTGGTATCCATTTCGAACGGGGTCCGAACGGTATAGAGGGTAGGCACGCTAGCAACTACACCGAGCCCGAGGACATTTATTTTTTATTTTTTCTTAAGTCACCATTATTTACCATTATATTCTTCCTATTTGGCCTATATTTTTGTTAATCAAATTACTTTAATATACTTTTACTCAGGGGTGGATTAAGGGTTTAAAATTAAAATAAAATAATTTCAAAATAAAATAACTAGCCTAAGGGGAGGGGCGAATATTGGCCACCAGGACCAATTTTCCAAATGATTGCTAGTTTTAATATAAATAAGAATAAATAAAAAAAAATATTTTTTTATTTATTCTCACGGAGTAAAAAAAAAAATTCCTAGTCATATGCAGCCAAAATTATTGTGACGTTTCGACTTTCTTAAGAGCCGGAGGCGAGAATTGTAATTTTTTATTCAAAATTTTCATTCAATAACTAGGAATTTTTTTTTTTGACTCCGCTTTAATTTAAAATTATATTTTTTAGCATTAAAAATTTTTGTTTTTGTATTATTTTATAAAATGGGGGAGAGGGGGCGTCATAAGATTAAAAAAATTTTTAAGGGAGGCGTGGTAACATAAAGTTTGGAAATCACTGGTATAGATCATTCGATATAACATTTTGTCGGGAAAATATTCCGAAGGGAATGAAATTTTCACTACCCCATACTCTAGAATGCCAATCCTAAATTTTCGACCTCGAAGACCTCGAAGATATTTTGTGAAATATAGCACAATACAAAGTTGTAGAGCATTCAATTTGCTAAAATTTGGTACTTAAAACGAATTCGTAGATTCAATACTAACCGAAATACGGCCGGTCAATTTGACAAAATATAAATAGTTTACGAGATATAAGCAAAAACCTGAAGATTTCTCAAATTTTTGAGGTTTTTGTCCCCCTCCCCTCCCCCCCACACGTTCCTCGAGGTCGAAAATTTAGGATTGGCATTCTAAAGTATGGGTTAGTAAAAATTTCATTCCCTTCGGAATATTTTCCCGGCAAATTGTTATATCGAATGGTCTATATTGTGATTTTCCACTTATTTTTCAGAAAGAGCAAGCAATATATCAAAACCGAAATGCTAATTTGTAAATATAACTAAATCTATAAGTTTTAATGAAAAAATGGTTAATATAAAACCTCAAGAGAATTAGATTTGCTATGAAATGAGCCAAGATTCATTTTTCTACGATACTTGGTTTTCGTTTTATGAAGTAAAAACTGCGAATTTTTAGATAAAATCGCACTTTTTCAAAATTTTAACCCCGATGAGGCACGGGTTAACGTTACCCAATTTAGCTAAAACTTTGCCATTATCATTTTCTAGCCAAAATACAACTTTTAGGATGTTCGGCCGAAAGAAATTAAACAATTTTGTTTTTTGCGGCCACCCTTATGTATATATATATAGAAAGTATTGGATTCATGTCGAGATTTTGATGGATATACACGTTTTGAGGTCCCCTAAGTTCAAAAAAGTGATTTCCGAAACATGGTCTATCTGTCTGTGTGAATGTATCTGTGAACAAAATATCTCAAGAAAACCGGGGTTTTATTTTTAAGTTAGTTACCTCCATGGGACGTATCCCGAAACTTTTGAACTAAATCGTTCAAAAAATACTAGTACTTAACTGATGTATTGTACTTTATCAGGTTTTTCCATTTTCTCAAAATTCGCTCTAACAACAAAATATATCATTTGCTGTTTTAATACAGTTTCGGTCGCATAGTCGTTTGTTCAATGATTTTGTATATTTGCACATTTTTACTTGTATGACGATGCAAAATGTTTTGTCATGATAATAATATGCAGTACCATACCACCGATGCTTATTTTTGGCAATTTTGCTTGCCCTGAAGATGAGTGCGACTAGCTCTCGAAACGTCGGCAACAGAATATAGTTTTTTTTATTTCATCTGTCTGCTATTTTCCCGGGAAGGCTCCAATCCTTTTCTTCTAACAAAATATAAATATTTACTATATTTATAAATTTTACCTCTTGAATTCAAATGTACCGTACTGTCGGAAACTATTCAATAATTGGACCCTGTTACGCATTAGTGTGTCAAGCGCCAGCTACCGAGATTTGAGAAAATTAACATTAAAGTTTTTTGTTTTGATTAGATTATATATAATTTTTTTGTCAATTGTGTAAGTAACATTAAATATAAATTTTTTTAGGACTTATTTCATAAAAAATACTATTAATTATAGCATTTGAAACAATATTCCGTGCTTAACTCAATTTTTAATTTTTTTGGCGCTTGACACACTAATGCATAACAGGGTCGAAATGGTCTGGCTGATCGCTCAGCACACAACTTTCTATTACCTTCCATAATTAAAAGGTGTGTTCTGTGCTTGTCACTCAAGATTTTTTATTAATTATCTCTTTAAATTGGATTGAAATTTTTATTAGAAATTTGTTTTGTGACTGTAGATTTTGAATTTTTTGAGTAGAATTGAAATAATTAAAAACATTTATTTTTTTCTGATGACGTCGCGACGTTTCCGTGGCAGGTCGCTGAATAATCAAAATATTTTTTATATTTGTTTAAAGTCATTTTTTGCATTCAAGGCCATTCAATTGATTGTTAGCCAATTCAATTTTTCTCCTTTTGAACAGGAAGCGAACCCGGGATCTCTGACATTTCAAATCTACATAATTGATTAAATTTTTGATTAAATTAAAAATTATTAGTGGTTTTCAAGCAATTAAAATAAATAGACAAACTGGTCTTAAATGTCGAAAAAGACCTTAAATAAATTAAAGAAAAAAAAAAACAATTGCATTGGAAACAGCTCAAGAGAATTTATTAGAATTTTCAGAAGTTACTTACCTTGATTTAATTTAAACAATTTAATTTTAAACTAAATTCGAATTATAATAAAATATTTATTTGTTGAAAATTTAAATTGGAACTGATGGGTGTAATTGAGAAAGTCCTCTTTCTCTTTCTCGTAAGGACATGGTCTCCTTTTGTTGACCAACTCAAGTAGTACCAGCTTTAAATTTAATCAATTGTCGATGAAAGGGAATAAATTAAATAGAGAGCTCCGGAAGGGTTGAGGTTGAATCAACCCAATTAACCCCCGGGACTTGTGTCCTGGACATGCTATGGAGCTCCTGGGTGTTGGGTGCCATATCACCCTCTCTCTCTGATTAGAATTAGGGTCATCGCTCTTACACAGGTACCAATGCACACCAACCAATTGCACTTGTATAATATATATACATGACAAGTGAAGCATGTAATCGTTTGCGGATGACGTTTCGAATAGTCACTAAAAGCTCGGCGATAATTAAATAAATTTATCCCTAAATCTTAAATAGTTATAAAAATAATTTGCATTTACATAAACGGTCAAAATAAATTAATTTAACATGTTTGTTTTTTCACCTTGCTACTTAACGGGGTATACACTTGAATAGGGTTTCCGCCCGAGCTTCACGCTTAGGCCCTGGCGGACGGCGTCTCGAGATTGTTTAGTAGATGTTGCTATAAATGTATTTTAATACATTTTTAATTTAATATGAAGATATCATAAGAATAAGAAGATGAATTATTATTACATTATTACATTAACATTCACTAATATTGCAATAAAATACATAAATTACTGAAAATTATACACTAGATTAATGTGTTTCAAAATTATTTTATTTACTTTATACATTTGGTGTGCCATCTTCAAAAGTTAATACATTACTGTGTTGTATTAACTTAAATTACTTATAAACGTAAAGTAAATTAAAAAACAGAGAAAAAATGACCTTAAGTGTCGAAATACGTATAAACTAAATAAAATAATTTTGAAACACATTAATCTAGTGTACAATTTTTAATTCTCTATATATGATCATGTTTCAACATGAAATGGCGGATACAAGGGGAGGGGGAGGTAGAAGGGTAATTACCCCCCTCCGAGATTTAATAAAAAAAATACTTTTTTTCACAAAAAAATTTATTTTTAATGTAAAATTTTTAAAATTAGTACTTAAAAATTTGATTTGTATTTATATTCTGGCAAACAAGTACAGAATGCGCCTTTAAATTACCGAAATTAAGAAAAAAATGTGTGCTGTGCGACCAGTCACACCAGATTACCCCCCCCGAGAAACACCTCTGGATCCGCCCTTGGTTTCAACTAGTGCTTACGATCTTTACTACCAATTTAACATTTTCTTTTCATTTATAATATCTTTATACATTTCCTATGGAAGAAATTGTAACTTCAATAATTAATAACTCAAAAAGTTGTAGAAATTTCGGGATGAAAATAATTTACATAAAGATCTTCTTTAAGTACCTTGGTTTCGAAATTCCAACGGGAAGGTGTTCAAATAGAGCGCGACAAACAGACAGACGGACATTAGCGAATTATCTCTCTCTCTC
>JAKCPI010019186.1:0-12417 GCA_023213315.1 Euborellia annulipes | reverse complement strand
TTAGGGATTCTTTTATGGAAGATTTTAAAGACCAGACAGTAAATTGATATATCTATTATCGTTTATAAAATATTTTAAATGGAATTATAAAATTCACATAATATATTAATTTTTTCCAAATTTACGATTTGGGGTCCTTACGGGATGAATTTGAAAAAATCCTGAAACAATGATTTTAGATTTTCATCTAAGAGAGCTTTTAGCGAAGAAACCAAATTGATATCTAATTTCGGTTTTTAGAGTAATTAAAGAAATAGTAAAATTAAAATTTTACCCAAAAATGTCGATTTGGGGTCTTAAAATCGGATTTTCGAAAATTCGCTTCTTAAATGACGCCTACGCAATAAAAATAATCTACATACCAAATTTCAACTTTATAGGTATTATAGTTAGGCTGGGCGTTGTCATCATAGTATTAAGTAAGTCAGTCACAAGTCTCTTTATATATATAGAGAAGAGATTAAAGATATTTTATTGATAATAAATATACGTTGTCATTTATTTATTTTTTTTGTTTTTATTTATTTGCCCCTTCCAGCCTAAGGCCATTGGGCAATTTTTTATTTATATTACCGCAAACGTGATTAAAACAATACTTTAGCGACTTTCCGGGACTTTGCGCAACATAATTGGGACTTTTAGATAAAAATGGCCACTTGGGCGTTACGTAACGTCTAGGAAAGGAGGGGGGGAGGTCCAGAAAAATGTTACAGCATATTACATGGGGGAGGGGGGGGGTCAAAAATCTTCAAAATTTGCGTTACGTAATTCTTGAACGACCCCTCACCCTCCTCAACAATATATAACTAATTTTCTTTGGATATGTATTTTTCGACATGCTATTTCAATTAAACATGTCAAATATCTAATTCAGATTGATCTTCTTTGATGTTTGGCAATTATTTTATTAACAAATCTAAGCTAACTGCGCTGATGAAGAGAGTCTGACAGATTACATTATTAGCCACGTGTGGCGCCACCAATCAAAAGCGCCTGGTACTTATGCAAAATCTTCACAAACCAGATAGTTTATAAGCCTATTTAAGAGGGGTGAGGAGAATCAGTTTTATCGTAAATTTAAATGATCACGACAGACTTGTTTTTTCTTTTTTTTAAAGATAAAACATTTGTTGTAACGTTGCTTAGTAGGTGGATAGATTATTTTAAACAGACTATTTTTTTGAGACACACTTCTTTATATTATAAAGTTAATAAATTTAAAAGAATCTTATTTTACATTAGTTTATATGAGAAAAATTGTTTCGCTTTACGAGTCTGATTCTAGAACGAATTATGCTCGTTAAGCAAATATACAACAATTTATAATTCAAAATTGACCATAAGTGTTAATAAATTTCAAGGAGTAACTAAAAAATGATTTAAAAAAAAAAGAATTTCAGTAAATAGTGAGGCAAAATAAAATGCCAAAAACGAATTATATTAAATAGAAAAAAAAATATTTTCAAATGGAATAATAATTGACATTTAAATTCACTAGAGGGAGTGAGAGGAACAGAACAACCGCTGCCACAATCGAATCGAAATGTATGATATGTATCAATGTTGTAATGTAATGGCAAAAAAAATATTGTATAATTACAATAACAATGACAAGAATTTATTAAAAAAGAGAAAGGAAACGGTATTTAATAAAATAAAATTAGCCTTGAAAGTTCGTTCTACTATTCAACGTCACTTAATATTTTAGTTAAAGCTATGCTTTAAGACTTAAAAAAAAATTTCTTTTGGTCTATATATATTATATCTAGACAAGGGCAAACCGATGATATTTAGGCCTAAGCCGGATAAGCTGCGGATTACAGATCTGAAGTTTGAAGACAACTCGAGTTCGAGTCCAGCTTGCCACAAATAATTTTCAGCATTGCCGTTTCCTCTGGGAGAAAATCTCACCTCACAGAAACAAAGGGTCCAATTTAAGGTGGCCTAAGAGCTATTTATTACTCTTCTAAAACTCTTAATGGCTCTCTATGCGAAAATTAATCATCTACTTACATGTTAGATGAAAACTGCGCGAAAAGAGCGATCTGCATTGTTAGCAAACGTAAAATACCATCATGAAACCAAGTAGTAGTTGGGAGTCAAAGCATTTACTGTAAAATATCTTGGCTTAATTTTGAACTGAAAATTAACATTGTCTCCCCAAATTAGATATCTAAGAGAAAAATCTCTGAAATAGGAAGAATTGCAAAATCAAGACAAGATTAGTAGCGAAGAAGCTCGGGGATACTTGTCGAGGAAAGTCCAAGTGGGAATTTATTAAAATAATAAATATTTTTATATGGCCAACCAGTTTGAACAAACTATGAGATTTCGGTCTGAGTGACCATTATCAAGGCCTAGAAGAAATCAAAACCTTCTATGACAATGAGGGGCAAAAGTTCTTTATTCCTTATCTAATATTTTCTGGGAAGCGCATCCTAGGTCCCTGTTAGTAATACTGCCCACGCTTTTATTTTAAGTCATAAATATTCAACAATTTTAACAACGAAATTATTTCTCACTTACTCTATCAATGTTAGTTTAATTTTTAAATAAAAGCATTTTTTCAAGTTTTTTTTTTTTATTATATTTTTATTTTAAACTTTTTAGTCTTTTTAATAAAAGACATTAAAAAAAGGTAAATTACCGATAAATATAAAGTTTCAGATCCGTAACTCTTTTCTTTTGAAAATAGACTAATTTGCGTAGGGCTTCATATAAAGAACCACATTAGTTTGGTCTGATTTTCATATGAATCGCTTACTGCAGAAAGGCAACATGTCCATATTTTAAAATTGTTCAAGAGAGGCAAAAAACAGGGAAGGGAACAAGTCGGAAACTAGTTACCTGTCTGCAGTAAACAAAACTGAAGGCATCGCCATAGCCGTACTAATTGGCGGACAAGTGCCTTTTATTTATTTATTTTATTTATTTTTACAAATTAGCTCTGAGGCATGGGTGCCTCATATGAGCGAGTACAAACATTTATTAATATTTTTTCTTAAACATAAATCTAGACATCACAATCGCTCAAAAATCACAACCTAAATCTTCAGTCACCACCCATGGCCAAAAACTACCGACAACCAGGAAAGACAATCAAGACCTGATCTTCTCATTCTCCCGCCCCAAACAGCGTTCCGACCACTAATTCCTCAGACTCACCACATACGCCCTCAGATTCGCCAAGAAGGTCCCATATGAAGCCCCCTCCAGGATAGCGGGATCGAGTTCCAAAGATGAGCAGAACGAACCAGAAACGACTCATGGAAGGCAGTTGATGTGTGGTTGGGGATAATTAAACTCTGCTGGGAGGACCTCAAGCCATACATATTTTTGTTGGAAAACTTCAAAAGATCAAATAAATAAGCAGGTATCCCACTGTTAATTACTTTATATAGGAGCCCTCCCAACAAGTAAGCTCTTCTCTCAGCGAGTCTAATCCACCCAAGGCGATCATAATATTGCGACACGTGCTCAAACCTGGAGGCACCGAATACAAATCGAACACATGCATTCAGCGCCATATCAAGCCTGCGGCCAAGACCCGCCGACAGACCCCCATAGACTACACTTCCATAGTCAAAATGGGGCACTATCAAAGCCTGCACCAACTGGGCCCTAGTCCTGAGTGGAAGAAACTCCCCTAAGTCGTCCAATCTGACTTTATGAGGTAAACGATGTGTTGACCTATTTAAAACAATTTTCATCAAAAAACTGAAAGTGCATATTTTTTAGCCTTTCTGCAGTAAGCGATTGATATATAGTGTTGTTATTTAAAATTACCCAGAATACAAAGTTACAGACCTCTAGCTCACCGGAAAGTGTCTTAAAAAAAGACAAGAAGCTTTCGTTATTTCTAATTATTTAAAATAATTCAAGACGACCATTTCTTCATCACTCTCTATTCATAATAGCCTAACCAATTTGTGCATTAACTCAGACTAAATTATATACTATTTGTGAAAATAGTCGAAGATGGTCCCAAATGTGACCGAAACATCAGCTTGAATAATCAATAAAAGAAATAACCATAGTTGTCTGTATCTGTTTTACAATCTTCTTCATATCGATATTACCAGCTGCTTCAAATATTGTACAATTGAAAGAGAAAGAAGAGTTAGTTCTAGGTCTTATAGACAGACATTAACGATCAATGCTATCTCCGAGGACGACCGTTTCTTGACCTCAATGTCTAATCTACAGGGGAAAAAAAAATCTTTATGGGTGAATTTTGAATTTTTTATTCTTGTCCCCCCCATTGGCTCATAATCTTTATTTTCAACAAAGAATTTTGAATACGTATTTCCATATGAAAAATCAAGTAGATTTTTTTTCTATTGGGAAACTATAGACAACTTGTCAAAAGTGAATTATTTTCAATAAATGTTGAGAGCAAACAAGTGTTGCTATAAATAGAAAAGAATGCATTTAATATGAGGTCTTCACCCCCACCCCCACCCCCACCCCCTGCCCACTCGTTCGTCTTCAAAAACCGTAAATTACATTATTTAAATGTTATTTTGAAAACTCAAAAGGTCAAAGAATAGATTTTCTAAAAAATAATATTAAAGAGGGGGTAATGAGAAAAATACTTAAATAAAAAATATTTATATTGTTGAATTTAATTATTTGATTACAAAATTTTAATAAAAATATGAAAAGGAAAAAAAGTTTAAATTCTAATCCCTTGGGAACAAGAAATAAGGAATTTCCGATGAGTGGTTCCAGAGATATAAGCAAATTAAAAAGTTTCCTGCCCACACACAGACAACTCTAACGAAGATTTCAAACAAATATATGATGATTGATTGATAAAATTAATTTATTTAGAAAATAAACAGGTTGGGATTCAAAGACAACGCGGAGCAGTTGGAAGATGAAATAAAAGACTTCTTTTCGGTCCGAATTAATTTAATCTCCCTTGTGGACGTTTCGGGGACTCAACGTCACCCCATCTTCAGGATAAGTGTTAAAAAATTCTTAGCAGTTGTTAGATAAGAAAAAATATTAGTATATTTTGGAATATACAAATTCAGATATTCTGAGCCACCATCAGAATTAACTTAAGATAGCAAATTTGAGAGATGTGTTTGTGCTTTGGGCAAAATTGCGCCTCCTGGACTCGGACCAGGGACCTCCACGCTTTCGCGACGGGTGGACTGTCCTTTTCTAGGGCGCAGGCGGATTCGATTTTTGGACAACTTTTTTAAAATTCCATCTTTTCCAAACAAAGCTCTACCTAGTTAATTAACTTTACTCTGATTAACTTGTAAATTTGTTCCAAATCCAAAATATACTAATATTTTAACTTATCTAACAACTGAAGGAGTCAGTGCTAAGAATTCTTAAACACTTTTGTCCTGAAGATGGGTGACGTTTACCGAAATGTCGATATGGGAAATTAAAATAATTCAGGCCGAAAAGTATTTTTTTATTTCATCTTCTATTTATTATAGGAGGCCATGAATTTTTGTTGTTGTTAAAATGATCATATTTTAGAAAGTCCTTTGATAACGCCTTTTGTATATTGTGCTAAGGGATCATAAATATCATATAAATGTAAATTTATAGAATTAGATTTCATGTTGAAAGACATTAAATATTGATGATAAAATTTGATATTATGGATTTAATTTAATGAATTTATTGATAATATATGTTCATATTTCATTTAATATCATTTTAATTTGTTCTGATTTGGACAAATTTATAAATTATTTCAACTGTTGAAAAAAGAATAGAGATTAAAAAAAAAGAATGGGGAAAACAAATGACAACAAAGTTTTAAAAAAAACCTCATTTTGTTAATAGAAATAATATATTAGAAAAAACTAAAAATATTTGCAAATTTAAAGGTGAATTTTCATTCTAAGACCTAAAATTCACATTTTAATTTAAACTTTGAAGGTTTATAGTTTACTTAACTTAAAATCTTAAGTAACTACAAAATAAAATAAGCCTAGTAAATTAAAAACAGTAACAATGGATAACATTATAAAAACTAAAGAGATTATTATAAACACCAACCCTAGCAAAGATAATAAAATTATTATTTATCCCCCTAAGGACCATTTAGTTGGAAGCCAAATATACTTAAAAATAGTAAAGAAATTTTTTAGAAATAAAATTCTTGGGCTAGCTATAATATTGCTTACATAAGATTTGAGATGGATAAACTATTCAATCATTCATACGAGTCTTCAATTAAAAGCATTTTTGCATTGCCATTTATTAGTTAATTCTAACATTCAATGGAAATTAGTTTATTTATACATAAATTTTAGAATCCTAATCTTACAGCTGAAAAAATATTCAAATTATGAAAAATTTAGTCCCCAAAAATTTGCATGTAAAATTTTCTCGGAAATGAAATTGTATAAAATTTGGATGAAATTTTTATAATCCTAAAAAAAATGAATTTATTGATAATATATGTTCATATTTCATTTAATATCATTTTAATTTGTTCTGATTTGGACAAATTTATAAATTATTTCAACTGTTGAAAAAAGAATAGAGATTAAAAAAAAAAGAATGGGGAAAACAAATGACAACAAAGTTTAAAAAAAAACCTCATTTTGTTAATAGAAATAATATATTAGAAATAACTAAAAATATTTATTTAAAAATAACAAAAATCTGGTGTGACTGGTCGCACCAGATTTTTTGTGTCACGATATGTGATATATTTTCTTTGGCTTGAAATTGTGTATATTATTGATGTTAAGTAGGCAGCCAGAACGAGAAATAAAACGCTATTTTATTTCAATGAGCTCGTCGACATTTCGGGTGCTAATCGCCCCCTTGTTGTTGTAATTGTTATAATTGACACCTGTTCAGTCCTGAAGAAGGGGGCGATTAGCATCCGAAACGTCGACGAGCACATTGAAATAAAATAACGTTTTATTTCTCGTCCTGGCTGTCTACTTAGCATGAATATTTAAAAAAAAAATGTATTTTTCTAATTTCTCAAAGAGTATAAGTGTTGAGGGGAAAAAATTATTTTTTGTCTTACCTCTTAGCCAGAGGGAATAAGGCCTAACAAAAATAGGGGTAAAAAAACAACATTTTATTTAGTAAAAAAATCAAAAAATGAAGAAATTAGCTAAAGACAAACGTCTCAGTCCTGTCAAAATAAGAGACCGAACCGTCGTAAAGGCTAAAAATCCACAATACCCGAGTTAGCAATTAGACGCACTAAAAATAACAACAAAATGTATTTAAAAAATAAAAGCGTCAATCAGAGAAAAAAAAATTTCCTGTAAAATAAAAATAAAAAAATAAAATAAAAATTTCTGGAGATGACAGACACTACCTGCATAATGGTATTGTTGGCGGCCGAGTTGCATTCCCTGATGCACACACTTGTTGGCTCCTCTCTTTAGATGTTGCGCCTGCAAAGGCAAATTCAAGACTGAGCGTCAAATCCGAGTGGTGTGGGTTGCCACCGTCTCAGGCAATGGAGTCGCTGCTGTGCGCGCGCGCATCATCATCATCATCATCATCATCATCATCACGATCACGGTCAAGGGCTCAGGCTCGAGGCTCCAGCTGCATCCAAAACAGAAACACACATCAACCCTCTCTCGATCAATTATTGCTAACAGGTGATCGGTTGCATTTCAAATATTAATCGCTAATAGCCACCACCGCCATTGCTGCTATTCCTAATTCATTAACTGTTTTATTTTTAACTAAAGGAACGAGATTATTAATTATGATGTTAATAAAAAAAAAGTTCATTTCCCAAATGTTCTTTAGTAACGGGATAAAAAAATAAAATAAATTTTTTGGGAGTTTATAAACATACACAGATTTTGAATAAAAGGTGTGGGTTCCCTTACAATACACAATTATAACTAAAAAATCCCTTTTTCGGGAAAAAAGTCGCCTTTAAAGTCTATTCTTTTTTAGCCAAATACAAAAAAAGTCTTTGTTAATTTTAAAAATTTATAATATGAGAAAGTAAAAGAAATAGAGAGCTTATCTCTCGATAACCGAAATAAGGCAGAGTTTTCATTAGTATAAAAGTAAAAATCTGGTGTGACTGGTCGCACAGAACACAGCTTTCTCTTATCTTCGGCAATTTAAAGTGTTCTGTGCTTGTCAAACCAGATTTTTTTCTGTTGACATATATTTAGTTGACGATATATTTAGAATTCACAAGAAAAAGATGTAAAATTTATAAACGGACCTGTGGCTCAGGGCTAGAACGAAATAAATAGGCACAGAATCTAAATAGCCTCAGTAGTCGAAAATGCAAAATTAAAAAAAAAAAAAACATATTATTAACTTTGCCCATCAACCGTAGGTTGGCAGGGAAAGTTAATGTAATCGTAAAAAAAATCGAAATTTTTCTGAAGCTGCCAAAATGCGTTTTGAAGTCCCCTGAATCCTTAGTTTTTGGAATGATGTCTGTGTGTGTGTGTGTGTATGTCTGTGGTAATTTTTTCGTCAACAAAATCTCAAAAACTATTCAATCAATTGTTTTGAAATTTTGCACCCATAAACTAGGGGTAGAGGCCAAGAACTGAAAAGCTTTTGGTAAACATCGGACCATTAGGGGGGGCTCTAGGGAGGGGGACAAAAATTTTTTTTCTTGAATTGTGGGTGGGCAAAGTTGTGCGCTCGGCTTATTCCGACCCTTTATTGATATATTAAAACATTTGAAAAAGTCGGTCATAAAAGTCGCTTTTTAAAAAAAAAAGTCTCCGAGAGACAAAAAAAGCGCCAAAAAAAGTCGCAAAAGTCGTTTGTGAAAATCTCAAAAAAACTTTTTTTTTTTGCGAGATAAGTGAAGATATCTAAGAAAATCAGGAAAAGTCTCAAAATTGACAAAAGTCGAAAGACTTTTTTTCCGCTTTCTAATTATAACATAACTTATAAAATAAGACTTAAATATATTAGAGGGGTTCAGAGCAAAAATGAACAAAGTCCACTTTTTATTCTTTTGAGAAAAAATGAATTTTTTGAGAAAAAAAAAATGAATCAAAGTTAAAGCCTTATATTTAGAGTAGTGAGGAAGGATATCCAGGCAGCCAAAAAACAATAAAGAAAATTATATTTGTCTTTATTTCATATCTTTGTCTACGTTTCGGCCGATATTCCGGCCTTCGTCAGGACAAATGCTGTTTGCCTCGAGCTCATAGAGGCTCTTGGCAACTCCTGACAATGTGTTTGTGCGAACATCCGACGAGGATGTCATGACTTCTGGTTCAATAGCGATAAATCACTATTCAACCAAGTTATTAATCAATCAGGCAAAGCATCTGATTATTAAAGCAATACGTAATAACAAGTATGCTTGATTAGATTCATTGCTTTTATAATATCATGAGGTCCAGGCATTCTTGTTAATATTTGGAATCAAATAAATCATCGGACACACAAGATCCGAACCCTGCGGCCCTTGGTATACAGAGCAGGCGCGCTATCCCTTCATAAACCCGAGGGCGATTATTAAATTATATGTAGAGATTACGATATACATTATATTTTGATTCCAGGCATATTTATTTATACCATTTGGTAATATAATGAGCTTAATTGAAAACATATTTTTTATTATTTAATTATTTAACATAAACTGTTAAAAATTTGATATTTTAATTTAACCTGAATGACATTCAGCCTTAAAACTAATATTGGATTAGGCGCTATAAATAAAAAATTGATAACGTCCGTAGAGGAGATTAGTTTTATTGAATGCCTTCTTAAAAACTCGTTATTTTTACATTTTATCCTTTTTTTTGACTAATTTTTCTTCAAGTGATTTCGCGTGTTGCGCCCTTTCGGATCTCATCTTCAAAATTTAATTTAGAAAACAAATAGTCGTAAATTAATACATCTTTTTTTTATATATATCATGTATATACTCCATCTAAAGTCATTCAAATATTTATTGTATCCTTTCCAATCTAACAAACATTTATTTGCAATTCAACTTTTTGAATAAAATTTCCCAAGATATTTACGTTGTGTTAAAAAGAAGAAAAAAAAATTGAGAAAATTCAATTTCACCTTTGATTTCATTCCTTTCGCCTTAAGCTTTATAAATATATCCTTTCCAAATGTTTAATGTATAAAAAAAGAAAAAAATTATTCAAAAAGGTTTTGATTCATATTATATTGGATAATTTTAATTAAATGATTCGATATTGCATGAGAACTGTGAGTGTGAGTGCGTCTAGAGTGCATCTCTCGTTTTCGAAGCTTTTCGGTGGGTTTTTCCTGGATTTGCGTAATGAACTATACATAGAAACCATCTCAACCGCTGCAATTGCTTTACACAACAAGGAGTAGAGGAACAATAAATGAAATCATAAGGGCCGTGTATAACTAGA
This sequence comes from Euborellia annulipes, assembly GCA_023213315.1. Classification (NCBI taxonomy): domain Eukaryota; kingdom Metazoa; phylum Arthropoda; class Insecta; order Dermaptera; family Anisolabididae; genus Euborellia; species Euborellia annulipes. Next base: position 2,071 of record JAKCPI010019186.1, on the reverse strand, counting down.
TAATTGGACAGAAATTTACTGGGAGAAACTGACTATTTTTATCACTAAATAAAAGGTATTAACATAAATAAATTTGAGAACTATTATAATATAAAAGGAAAAGAAAAAAGAAAAGAATACACCTACGAATTTAAATATCATACACACACATACAAATTTAGTTTTAACCTTTGATCCTTTGCTTATCGGATTGAATAAATAGATACATATTAATATTTGTCAAAAAGAGTAAAAAAATACCCAAAATCCAACTCTCTTTTTCTTTGTCTTTTTTTTTTTTTTTTTTCTCTCCAAATAAGCTGAGTTGAACTTGACCTTGCGCTTACTCTCTCGGATTTCCACTCTCATTTTAAAGACAAAATTCATCCAGGGGGCCTGTTTCCTAAAAAAAAGCCGCTTAGATTGCCCGCTAAGCGTGAAAATTAACCTTTAATTTTTCCCTGCCCCTTCCTCCTTAAGGAGATGTAGAACAAGAAAGAAGAAAAGAATGCAAAATAATAATAATAATAAAAGAGAGAGTGAGAAGAAGAAAATGAGTAACAATAACAAACATCAACAACAACCCACGAGCTCAAAGACTAACCGAACACCCCCTAGCCGGGGGTGAAGACCACCAATGTAAGAAGAAGAAGAAAACGAGCTCAGAGGAGATGCCTGAGGAAGAGAGTTTAACCACCTTAATGAGAAAAATTCTTGAATAACTGAAGGAGATTAAGACGGAGAATATAAAAACAAGAGAGGAAGGTCGAGGCTCTTAAAAACGGGATGCAGGACGAAAATAAAAAACTACATGCTGAATTAGATTCTCTCTCACTAAAAAAGTGAATGATCTGGAAGAGTCCCTCAACAAGAAACAAGAAGATGAAAGATCTCTAAAATATTAAGAAACAAAATGAACTTGATAGCAAAATAGAGTTTTTGAAAAAAGAAAAATAATAACCTCAAAAAGCTCTTCTACGCAAAAGAGGAGAGAGAGAGAAGATTAAATGTGATAATACGAGGATTAAATGAGAATAATCAGGAGAAGAATGAAAATACATTGGATCTTGTAGTGAATTTATTTAAGGAAAGATTCAACGATGATTCGCTACAAATAGAGCGCGCAGAAAGAATAGGTAAACCCGGTGGAAATACTCCAAGAATGATCAAGGTTGTATTTTTGAATTTCGATGACAAACTTCAAGAAATTTTGAAAACAAAGAATGCACATCTTAAGAACACCAACATAATTATTCACGAAGACCTGACCTACGAAACCCGAAGAATCAGAAGACAATTAATTGAAAGGGCAAAGGAAATTAGAAGTGAAGGTAAGATAGTTAAAATCAGGAATAACTACCTCATAATTAACAATGAGTATCACCAAGTGATTGAAGCAGACGCAGAAGGAGAGATAATACTGGAAAGGGTCCCAAAAAACGGAAGAGCTTAAAAGGTAGAGAAACTGAGGGCCGTCGTAAGATCCAAACTAACACTCTGGAACGTAATGTCAATAAACTAAAAATAATAGCATGGAGACAGTCAAGGTTTCGGAAATTTTAAAAATCTAATATCACTCGACCCAGAAATAATACTACAGGATTATAACATTTTAGCCATATATGAAACCTGGCTCGTTAATGAGCCAATTATCGATTCTATTGTAAAAGAAAATTTTAATTTACTCTCCGCCAACGCTGTGAAGGAAAAAATCAAGGGGAAGGGGAAATGGCGGACTACTTTTTCCGCGTGAAAAAAATTTAAAAATAAACCTTATAGAAAAAAATCACCTATGGATTTTATGCGAAATACAAACAGAAAGGCTAGAATTTATCTTATGCGCCCTGTACTTTCAACCTAATAACGATATAGACATATGTCTAGATCTTCTATATGATAGTCTTCTGGCCATTACCAAACAAACTCATATTTGATGCTGATCGGCGATTTTAACTCCAAGAATCGGAGATCTTAACCAGCTGGGGAGGAGATGTTCGGGAACAGTAATGTCTTGGCAGAAAGAAGATCCCTTGACGAGCATATAAAATCAAGAGGAAGGAGGCTCCACCGAATTCATGGAGGAGTGGACTCC
>JAKCPI010019185.1:0-12657 GCA_023213315.1 Euborellia annulipes | reverse complement strand
TCGGCAAGTAAAAATTAAATAAAAGATTTTTTTATTTAATCTCCTGGCTGCAAAGTTTCCATATCGGTTTCCTGATTATATATAACATATATATTAGGGTGATGCTTAAAAGGCCAAAAAAATTTTTTTTCTGCAGTTCACCCCGCCATTTTGTTCTACCTAATGAGAGAAACAAAATTTATTTTTTTTATATTTTTTGCACAATTTTTAGGGGTCGCTACCAAGCTTTGAAGTTATAAAAAATATTGCAAAATTACAATTTTTCAAAAAAATATTTTTTTTTTGTAAGGAATTAACATTTTCAAAAACCACTTCTTAAAAGCCACTGCTACGTAATAAAAGCAATTAACAAGCCAAATTATAACTTTCTAGATTTTATAGTTTAGAGTCTGCATCAATCATCATTTAGGCAAATCTCTCTTATACAGATTGTCCCAGTGATCTCATATGAGATCACTCATTATCTCAATAATTAAAATTGGGAAAAAATTTTTCTGGCTTAGCATGCATTATTATAAACGTAGCGACCCCTAAATTCGAATGAGAGGGTGAACCATACAATTTTAAACACTTCATCCTAGTGTATTGTATATCGATCTCGAGATCGAATTTATGACATGAAACCAATACTTTCTCTCTCTATATATTAATATATATAGAGGTAAGAGAAAGTAATAGAGTATGGAGCCGAGAGGAATGTAATCAAATTTAATTTTTAGGTGACCCTTGCACTTTATTTGCACTCAATAAAACTGAACTGAAAATAGAAGCTGATTTTATATCTCTCAACTCCAATATATAGAATCAAAAAAAGGGCTTATTTTTAAAAATTCAAAAATTCCTATATCATCATTATCATCAGAACAAACGAAATGACGTTTATTCAATATTATCCTGTGGTCAAATGAATTATACCATTCCGTATATTTATAGTTAAATTTTCAAGTAAAAATTACATTTTTTCTTTCCCCCTCTCTCTCCCTTTCTCTCTCCAAACTGAAATCATATAAAATTAAATGTTAATATTAGCATTTTCCATTCATTCAATAGCAGTCGCTGCCATAATTAGACATTGTTCTGCGGCCATATTGACTCTATTATAACATTATTAAAACATTGAAATAGAAAAAGCCAATTTGTAAATTTAAATAGATCTCTTTTAAATTCTAAATATATATAATATATTTCACTAAAATCAATATAATAAATTCATACTAATTATTATATAATATATACATGTTATTATTATAACGCAAATACAGTAGTAGGCCTATACTAATTTTCTTTTTAAAAAATTTTTAGTTAAATAATAGAATTTTATTAAATTAGGTTTGGAATTATTGATATAAATTATTAATTAGTTTTTAGATTACATATTTCCAATAAATATCATAGATAATGAGAAAATTAAGAAAAGCAGCAACAAAAACATTATGCTATTAAAATCCAACAACCAGACAATCGGGATTTTTCCTAATTTAGCGAATGATCCATGTAGGTATTAAGAAATTTAACATTTCTAAGAAATAATAAAAAACGGTCCTTGGAATTTTTTGTAGGTAGGTGGTGTATTCATTTACACATGTAGGTCTATAAATGAATACACCGCTTACCCAGGTGTAACTGAATACACAACCTACCTACAAAAAATTCCAAGATCCGTTTTTTATTATTTCTTAGAAATGTTAAATTTCTTAGTACCTACATGTATCGTGAAATCCAATTATTTGCATTAATGAAAAATACACTTTATAAATAACTGGATTTCACGATACATGTAGGTACTAAGAAATTTAACATTTCTAAGAAATAATAAAAACGAATCTTGGAATTTTTTGTAGGTAGGTTGTGTATTCAGTTACACCTGGGTAGGTGGTGTATTCATTTATAGACCTAGATGTGTAAATGAATGCACCATCTACCTACAAAAAATTCCAAGATCCGTTTTTTATTATTTCTTAGAAATGTTAAATTTCTTAGTACCTACATGTATCGTGAAATCCAGTTATTTATAAAGTGTACCTATTTTTCATTAATGCAAATTAAAATTTAATAAGTTTTATTCAATACCGATAGGAGAGAGTACTTGAGCTTTCCCACCTTTTTTTTCTATTAATACGTCACTTATACATGATTAAGGGTCTATGTTTTGGTGAGGAAAAAAAGCTGACTATCAAAAAAATAAGCACCGAATCTAAATTGTTTGAGAATTTGAATAAAAGACCTGAAAAAATTTATATTCAATGATAATTTCTCTTAATAAGAAATATTAAGATATTTTATCTCAAATATACAGTACATAGGCCCAACTATTATTTATTAACTTAAATAATTTAAAAGGCTAATGTTTATTTATGTATTTATTTTTTTTTTTAATTCTTCTAAATAATTCATATGATAATATTTAATTTCGGTATTTAATTAGAATTTCTATTTATAAAGTCAATTAAATAAAAATGAGTGTTTCCTCTATTTTCTATGTTTGCTCACGTGATCGAAATGATAATTACCCCTAGAGGGGATTTTATAATGTATATATATCTAAATATTGTCGAAAATCAGTGATTATTCTAATCGTTCATTGATAAATATTAATCCAATCCATTAAGGGGAGAGTTTTTTCTTTTTTTTTTTTTCTTCTTTTTTTTATTCGTGAATATTGATGAGTTGAGTGAGAGGGAAGAGGGAGTTTGCGCTGTCGTTGGGGATGTTATGTCGATATCAGATACCAAATACGAACAAGATGGCGAGGAGTTGAGGAGAGAGAGAGAGAGAGCCGAGAGAAAGTTTAAAGAGAATTAAAGGCCGGAAGGGGGATATTACTGTACTTTAAAATATTACTAACTTAATATTATATTATACATTATAAAAAAAAAAATCTTAATTTTAGTGTGTTTTGGAATACTAAAATTTACAAAATTCCCTTGTAAATGATAACTAGGCCTACTTGTCTACTGAATTTACAAATTTAAGCGTACAAATATTTTTTACAACAAAAAAAATCTCCTCTAATTGGTTTTATAAAAATTATTTATGATAAAAATGATGATTGTTGGTTAAATGGTGGGTTTATAAAATTGGAGTCGGGAAAAGTGTAAGCAGCCTTTAATTATATAGATCTATATTATATATCCATATTAGTCCTGAAAAAGGGAGGTGTTCAGACTCCCGAAACGTCGACTGTATAGTGTGGGGATATAATTAAAAGCTAGTTTCACCCCTCCAATTTGATTATCAATAATTTCTTTCATTTTAATCTCATTTTAATAAGGCTGAATGGTTATTTATTAATGACAAAACCACAACAAAGATGGTTCAAATCAGAACCGAAACGTCAATAGCTTGAAATTCAATCAATCAATTAAACAGAATAAACTACAATAAATTCTTCTGAAGTTTTGCCAATTTAAAAAAAAAAAGATTCAAAATTTCTCATAGAATAATTTTTTTTTTTTTTTATTAATGCGATATCAGAAAAAAATTTAAAAATGGCTGCCAAATTATAACAAACCAAATTCAGATTCTATCATGATTACAGGGGAAATTTGAAGTGTTTGTTCGATTAAGATTAAAAAAATATTTTAAACAAATAAGAAATTATATAAATAAAGAAATAAATTCCCTCGGGCTTGGTGTAATTGGTAGCGCGCTTGCCTTCTATACCAAGGGTCGCGGGTTCGGGTCCTAGGCAATCCGATGATTTTATTTGAGCCATTTGGATACCAAATGAATAAGAAGAATGCTTGGACCCCAAATATATATATTATAAAAATAACGGTTATCGTATAAAGTCTTATATGGCCTGAGTTGCCGAAAAGACTGTGTGTATATGTGTGATTGTGAGTATGAATGAAAAAAGTGTGAGTGTATATAAAAAAAAGAAAAAATAATATAGGCCTATATATTTAAAAAAGCCGACATGTCTGCTATTTGAATAAATAAATAAATAAATAAATATTAAATTATACAAATATTTTTACTTTCAATTATTCAATAATCGAATATGGAATTATCAGAACAAAGAGGCAGATCAATTTTTTGAAACAAATTTTTCGTAAACCATATGAGACCTGTTTTAGAGAAAGTGAGGGAGAGAGAAAGTACAAACTTGATAAGATAATCCGATCAAAATAACTGTTAACGAAATAACACCCTTTATGTTTATTTTTAATTTTCTTTTTCTTCTTCTCCTATTAATTATGACGTCATACTTTCTTTTTTTTAAGATGATTATCTCTCTCTCTCTCGCTCTTTTTTTCTTACTCTTTTTGCCCTATATTTACTTTCTCTCTGACTCTCTTATAGCATAATTTGAAAATAAAAATCACTAAACTTAAAGAAAATATTTATCATTTTCTCTCTTTTTTTTTTTTTTAATGTTTAACCAACACTTAAATTGTCTAAATATATATATATAAAAGAAAAAATTCTAATTAAATAAACGAATAATGTCGGAATATTGACAAAATTCGCCATCAGATGTTTATTAAATAAATACTTAAATGTTTGCATTAAATATTAAAAGATTATGAAAGTCAATTTGAAAAAAAAAAATGAAATAAAGTCACGTGATTAGGGGGACTATTAAAAGCTAATGATGTGATGATTATCATTAACATTTTTATTCTTTTACATACTGGTATATATAAAACATGAACTGGATTGTGTGTGCGAGTTTGTAATTGATTCATGCAGTCGAACGTGTTGATGGATTTGAAACAAAATTTTATATTAATTGAGAATCAAAAGGCAAACCAAATTTGTACTTTTTGAGACCTATTTAGTTAAATCAGATCAGAAACGTCTCGATTCGAACTTAACAAGTTTAACATATTTTGGCGATATATTTATTTTGCTGGTGGGCCAGACACAAGGGCGGTCCCAGAGGGGGGGGTCAAGGGGGTCGTGACCCCCCCCAAAAAATCTTTTTTTTTTTTTTAACACACACTTTTTTCCCACTCACTCTCCCACTCACACAATCTTTTCGGCAACTTAGGCCATTTAAGACTTAAACGATACTCATATTTGATTAATATATATTTATTGGGGACCAGGCCCATTTATTTATACTATAAAAAAAAAAAAAAAAAACAGTGACCCCCCCCCCCCCCAAAATGTAAGGCTAGGACCGCCCTTGGCCAGACATCCCCTGGCCTGTGAGATATCGAACCTATCCGCGTTTGAACTTCCGGGGAGATGTTTGGCCTACCAGAAAAATATAAATACACATAAACTGGTTTATTTTCTGCAAAAAAGGTTAACTTTTAACATGTGAAATCAGCGTTAATTCATTTTAACACCTCCTTGACTCAAATTACTATTCTGTAAGTAAAATTCTTAACCCCAAAGCGTTAACATTCAACAAGTCAATAGTGTTAAAAATTAATGTCATGTTTAGGTGGTGGCTTTAATATTTTAACATGGTATTTAATGAATAAAAATGGCGTCTTTAACCTCAAAAGTAGGGTTATGATTTTGCCAGCTTTGAGAAAAGAGCAACATGTTAACGTCGCTGTTAAAATTTTGTTTAGAGAATAGCATTTAAAATGTGTAAAATGTGTAAGATATTAATATACGTTATAGATACACTGGTTGGGATATATAAGGAATATGCTAATAAAAAAGAATGTCAACATACGTGATAGCTGTTAAATAAGTAATTTTTACAATAAAAATAAACATGATTTTAATAATAAATAAATAAATTATTATCTAATATTTGTTAATAGTAAATAATAAATTATATACAGGTACGTAAACAAAGTTCAATTAATAGTAATTAAAAATTTTTTATATTTTGTATTTATTTATATAATATTTTCAATTATTTGCTATTAATAAATATTATTAAATAGAATATAATCTTTTATTTGATGATATAACTAGTATATTATCAAATATAAATATAAGTAGCTACTACTTATTCACTTGTCATATCATTCCTCGCTTTGATGTACGGGTAGAATAAATATTAATCTACCGAATAAGAGTGCAATTTTACTTTCCAGAACTATTATATACAGAGGGGAAGTATTAAGATTATGAAAAAAACCTCAGAATATTTTCACTTTTTTTTAATTGTTACAGTTCTCAGTTGAAAGGCCGTCGGAAGCCATTGGTATTTATTGTACTTGTACTCGAAAGTCAAAATGGCGTCCGCAGCAGAGTGACTTAAAAGGAAATTAAAAAGAAATTATTACATTTCAAAAGAACCCAAGATATGGAAAAAATTTGAATGTATGAGGTTCACACAAAAAGTATTTTTTTTTTTTTAGCTTAAACCACTTTAAAATTTATAGTCCTATGAGGACTAAAAAGGATCTTAAAATTTGAAATTAATCCGCCGACCCCGCACCGCGGTATTAATAATGGAGAGGATAGAAGAAGAAGAAGGAAATTTGGAATTAATCAGTTCGCATAGGGCATCAGTTCGCATAGGGCTGTAAAAATGACCTTATTTATTTTTAATTTATAATGGTCTGTTATGAGCTAAAGTTTAAAATGTTACCGGGCAAATTTCGTGGTTAAAAAAATCTGGTGTGACCTTACCTTTGGTAAGAAAAAATTGTGTTCTGTGCTTGTCACACCATATTTTTTTGTGTACACATATATTTAGTTTCCGCCGATATATTAGAATTCAAGATGTAAAATTTTTAAACATTGAAAAATATTAGCAACCATTTCTCCTATTTTGAAGTACAAGAGTAAAGTATGCTTCAAGAAATTTTGAGAGCAAAATGAGAATATACATTTTAAAGAGCTTCTAAAAATTTGAAATTTAATCAAAAACTTTAGAGCGAATTTTTAGAAAATCAAAAAAAAAAACTGAGAAAGTATATCATCAGTAAAGTATTAGTATTCTTGAAGATTTGAAACTGGACAAGGTCAATTGATCAATATAGACTACCAAAGGTCGACAGGTAACCACCACCTTTGGTAGTCTATCTTGTACTAGTATTCTTTGGCCGATTTTGATTAAAAGCTTATTTTCACGCCTCAGGAGGGTGCCTAACTTAAATATAAAATTTTACCCTCGTAGCTCAATTCCTTCATGCTTTAAATTGAACACACACAGACAGACATGTTGCAAAAACCACTTTTTTGGACTCAGGGGAACCCCTGGCTGTGCTGATGGTTAAAATATATATTTTTAAAATTTGTAAAAGGTCATTGTACGGGGTTGTTGTGTTGGAAGTAAATTAATGACGACCGATAATGCAGAGAGAGAAAACAAGAGATTAATTGTGCTTCAGACAGCCCAGGGGGGGGGAGGATTTATCATAAAATTTGACTTTGAGATTGCGGTCCATCTTTTATTCGAATCAAATATTTATTCAGTTTGCACTTTTTCTCTCATTCAAAGAGAGAGAGTGAGAGAGAATGCAATTATTTATTTATCGGATGATGAACATTTTCCAAGCGAGAGGGCGCAGGTGTCTCGTCGGAGTGACGTCACCGCGCAAACACACAATTAGTTGTCAAATAAATAACGTATTTGTTTGTTCTTCTGTCTTTCTAAACGATTCATTATATGTATCGAAAAATATAAACAACACACTCGTCAGTCAGCCATTCATTCTTTCATTCATAAAATAACCGCCGAACCTTAAGGAGACATAGAAAGCGAGAGTCTATAAATTATTTTATTAGATAAAAATTATTTACTAAAAAATAATTCAACCTTTGTTTGAGGTGTTTGTAGTAGGGGTCACACATCGTACAATAGGAGAGAAGACAAAATGATGGGATAATTAAATAATTAAAAAAATTAAATGCTAAGTCTCGTTGGAACTTACTTTAACTTGTTTCAGATATTTTTTTTTATACACATGTACAAAAAACCCCCGTATATCGGGCATTAAGATGTATCTGAAGACTAAACGATGGTTTTTAATTTGAAAAAAGAGGGCTCAGAAAAAGAATCTTTGCAAGTAGGCATTCAAGAATAAATAAACATATCTTTTCAAAGTTCAAATTGCGACTGAACAAAATTAAATTGGGAATTGACAAAATCTGATTTTGAAGAAGTTAAAATGAGGCCACTAGTTGAAACATGGTGTATACATCACTAATTAAAAATTAAATTAAAAATACTATGTTATACCCAAATAGGGGTTCTTAGCCAGTGCTCTGGAAACGTGGCATAGGTACGAGGGCAGGTCAATAAGTCGGTGACTTTTTGAATATCCCGCCTCTTAACTGAAATGGCAACACTGCTCGTATCAGCAGAAAACTATCAGCTGACTCCTGTCGAAATTTGAGCCAGCTGGGTCTTTTAGTTTTTGTTTGACATCCATTAATAGCAGACTACCTCGTGATTTGAGAAGAAAATGGAAAAAAGTGAATTTTCAGTTTCCATGGCAAATCTCCATGAATTGGGATACGAATTGCTCCCTCATCCGCCCTCTTCTCCGGATTTAGCCCCGAGTGACTATTTCTTGTCTCCAAACCTGAAAAAATGGCTCGGCGGAAAGAGATTTGACTTCAACGATGATTTTAATGCCCTCGACAAATATTATTTTGTGGAAGGAATAAAAAAAATTGAAGAAACGTTGGACAAAGTGTATAGAGCTCAAAGGAGACTCTTCTTCTTCTTTCTTAGCCTTATTCCCGCAGTGCGGGGTCGGCTGAATAGGTTTTTTGCGACCGGAAGAAATAGAACAGGCCGGCTTGTCGCACGGTCTGACGCCTGTTGAAAATAGGAATGAAGAGACAGACATAGAAAGAACATAAGGATTGCCTGTCCCAGCTCGGGCAGCTCGTGGTCGCCATCCACGTACCCACAAGATGTGGGCCCCTGAGCAAAGAGCTCAAAGGAGACAACGTTGAAAAATAAAATAATTTTTTATCAAAAAACCTGTGTTTCGTTCAAAAAGTCACGGACTTATTGACCTGCCCTCGTATAATAAGGACTTCGTATTTTCCTAGTGACGACACCCACGGGCGTAAAATTAAGTGAGTAGCTGGGTTCGACTCCAGTAAAGAGCTTATTTGTTATTTTTATTTTCTGATGATGAAAATTATATTTTGGGGGAATTGATAAATGAGGTTCATTTATAAAAAATTATTTTTGCAACTTTTTCCTCTCCTCCTTTATTTAAATAAATATCCGTATTACGCTTATTTTTAATTAATAAATGATAGTATGAGAATTCGTCATTGTTGATAAAAACTTAATTAAACACCGTATCTCTTTAATTAATTATCCATCTTTCTTCAAATCGATTGAGGTGATATTTTTAATGATTTGTCACAGTTCGTTTATTTAAGGTGGGCTCGTCTCCATCATCTATTGATAAGTGAGTAATGTGAAGTTCCAAGAGAGAGAGAGAGAGATGCTGAGAACCGTTGTCTCCCAATTAGCAGAGAGGCAGAGCATTTATTTATCATTATTTGATCTTGGCCTCTAATTCAGAGCTCCATTGTCATGTATGTGTGCTTTTGCATTCTAGCATCTTATATAAATAAATTAGAGTAGATGAGACCAGTGAACTGATTATAATACATTTGTGTAATATTGCTAAGTATTAAACAAGCCTTTACATGAGGAGAGAGGGATAAGATTAATATACAAGATTTTAAAATATTTTCAAATGACCAGTAAATTAATAAATTTTAAAAATGATTATTATGGGAGTTTTTAATTATAGACCACATTTGTATAATTTATTTATTAAAAGTATAAATAGTGTACAAAGTTTCAACTGCTTATTCTTCGTAGGCATACTGTGCACTATTTCCGATTCAAGTGAACTGAGATTTTGAAAATATTTTCAAAAAATTCTCTTTTTCTAATATATATCAATCTCTGTATTTCAAATTAATAGATAATTTTAATGTGGAAATGAGTAAAGCGTTGCTTGTCAGTACTGGCGCCAGTAGAGAGCTGCACATATTTGTTTTCTACTGGCGCCAGTGTATCAATTTTTACTTTCTCTTAGCTATAATTGTTAATATATATAGAGAGAAAGTATTTGTAAAATTCGATGTCGAGATTTTGATTGATATAGACTTTTTGAGGTTCCCTGAATCCAAAAAAGTGGTTTTCGCAACATGGTCTCTGTCTGTGTTCAATTTAAACCATGAAGGGATTGAGCTAGGAGGTTGAAATTTTATATTCAAGTTAGGTATACCCATGAGGTGTGAAAATAAGCTTTTAAACAAAATCGGCTAAAAAGTACTAGTACTTTACTGATGCACTTTTTTTGATTTTCTCAAAATTCGCTCTAACGATTTTGATTAAAATTCAAAATTCAATTATTTTTTATATGTAAAAAAAAATATTCTCATTTTGCTCTCAAAATAGTTTGAAGACCACTTTATTCTTGTACTTCATAAGAAAGATTGGAGAAATGGTTGCCATTCAAACGAAATATAAATATTTTTACATGTTTATAAATTTTACATCTTGAATTCAAATGTACCAGGTAATGCGGGAAAATAAATATATGTCGACTCAAAAAAATCTGGTGTGGCATGCATAGAACACAACTTTCTATTACCGAAGGTAAGAGAAAGTTGTGTGCTGTGCGGCCATCACGCCAAATTTTTTTATTAAGCCCTTTTAGCATACAGCCATTGGGCCAATTCATCAAAAATATGCAAAATATATATGCTTCGTTTTTAAGAATTATTTCACTATTGAGTTGAAGGAAGGTGTTGACGAATTTTAATAGGATTTTTTGTGAGTATGGATAATTTAAATAAATATCTATTGTTAATGCTTAGGCTCTCTGCAGACTCTACTTCACCATAAAGTGACACGAGCCTTGAAATATATTTGTTCTAATTGCACAGTGCACACTCAACAAATACTAGATAGGAAGAGGCATGTGTGAACTGTGCAAATGAAACCAATAAATTTCAAGGCTCGCGTCACTTTTGGTAACGCATCGTGTGCACTGTGCCTTAGAGTGTACTAACTTCCAATGCAACTGTATCTCTAGATAGTGAGGAAGCATATTTAATCAAAGTTTAGACATTTTTTCAAACAAGACAAGTATTGTTAATATTGATAAAGCTAATAATATTCAAGTTTCAAGAAAACTAAAAGGAAATACAAAGAGGCAGGAGATCTCGAGGTCGATTTCAGAAAACCAGAGGACACCAGAGGACCCACCATAAAATATAAATAAATAAATAAACTTATTACGACCCACAAGTCCACGGTGGCTAGGTTCAAAAAACACAATACAAATTTAAATACAATAACAACAAATAAAACAAAACAAAAGGAAAAACAAATAGAAATGTAGGCCCATTATGGCCTAAGTTGCCGAAAAGACTGTGTAAATGTGTGTGTGTGTGAGAGTGTGAATGAGAAAAAAGTGTGTGTAAAAAAAAAAAAACAATAAAACAATGAACTTGAATCATGTAACTGACACTATAAGGGATATATAGGTTTATAAATTTTATATCTTGAATTGGGACGTAGCCTACTGCCGGTAACTAAATATATAGCGACACAAAAAAACTGGGGTAACAAGCACATAACACAACTTTCAATTACCAAAGGTAAGAGGAACCAAAGATGAATTAATTTTTCCAGCCCATTGTAGGGATATGTATAAATTTATAAATCGCTGCTCGCAGGTTAAAAAAAAAACATTAAAATGTCAGAAATTAATCTGAATATTTATTTATCACCAGGTTATAAACCTAAAGAGCGCATTGAAAATTTTTAATTATAAATTTTTATAATTAAAGAGAAAGAATCTTTTTTTTAAATATTACTCAGATAAGAGGAGAATACAAAATTTTATTTGACTTTGACGTCATTTTCTGTTATTGGAATTCTTTTCTTTTATCTTTATTCAAACAATTTAAGGAAAAAAAGCCTAAAAATATTCCACTTCTAAAACAAAGAGGGATTCAAAGAGAGAATAAAAATAAATAAAGCATAATAGGTAAAAAAAGTTTTTGAATCTTAATTTGAAATGAAAATAAAGGAATTTTAAAATGATCATGATTATGAAGTTTGTAAAAATAAAATATTTTTTCAGCATTTCAGATATTAATAGAAAGTAACAAGCCGAACTAGGAATGCACTGTAAAAAAAAAAATATGAATTTTCAATCATTTTCCATATACTTTCGTGGTTGAATATTAATATGCCCAGGATGTGAAATAAAATTAATATAAAAGTTTATGAACAAATTACCAACTTTTAAACTTATCTTTTTCTTTGTGTGCCGCCAAATTTTGAAATCGTTAAAAGTGCACCGCGACAAGTTGAGAATCACTGGTCTAAACGTTCTCAAATAACTCGACTACTTCAAGGAATTTTTATTAATATTATTTTAAGGAAACTTGAAATTATTCTTTTAAAATTTATTTCACAAATCTAAATTTATTAAATTCTGGTTTGAAATTCGCGCTCTAAACTATTTAAATATTTATGAAGTATATTAAAATCATACTAATTAAATAATTTTTTATAAAGTAATTCAACTAAATAGCTATAAAAATAAAAATAAAAATTAACAATTTTTACCAAAATAATTAATTTTAAAATGTACAAGAAATTTGTTAGGTTGGCAACAAATTGAACTTTCTCAATATATTCATAAACAGTTTATGAAACAGAGTTCCTATACTTGTATAGGAAGTTTTTTGGAAGTTTTTTTAACAGTGTGGGTAAGGACTGCTATAAAGAGT
>JAKCPI010019184.1:0-22371 GCA_023213315.1 Euborellia annulipes | reverse complement strand
ACAAGTAGGCTAACTACTGTTTATAAGACAAATATTCCCTAAAAAAATTAATCATTTTTCGGCTTAATCAATAATTTGTTAATCAGTTGTTTTTTTTTTTTTTGAATTTGATCCACAACTTCTAAAATTTGACGTGCCTAAACGTACTTAAAAAAAAAACTAGACTATTATAAGGAATTTTTCAATGCGGTTTTTTTTTTTAATGAATTAAATTCATAAAGGATTATTGTAACAGAAAGTTATAATTTTTTCTTTTCTATTAAAAATTAAGAAATTAATTTTCGTTTCAAGCAAATACAGAAAAACAATCTGTCTCAATAATTTTAAATTTTTTTTTAAATTTAAAAATGAATTCTATTGTTATTATTAATCACATATTAATTAAGAAATTTTTAAAATAAGCTTATAGATGATTTATTTATAATTCAAATGTCAAATGACTTCAACATTCTCTGCAATAGATGGCAGGCTAGTCTAACAGATGATCCAGTAATAGCCTATATTTATATATTTTTATGCTTTTATAAAAGATATAATATATAATAACATTTTATAAAGTATTTATTGTTAAAAGATCAATGATAATCAACCAAATGCATTAAATATTATTAGCTACCATTCTGACATCTCTTGGCAAATTTTTTGAATTACTTTGATTTCTTTGGGCATATTTTTTATGACACGCAACGCCATCTTATCGGGAAAAACATGCGCAAAATCTACACTACTAAACCCCCTTAATCCCTAGTAAAGTAAGTAGGAATATAATAATTGTTTAAAATTGAATAATTGATTTTAGGATGATGATGAAGATGATGATTTGATTCAAGCAAATGAAGCCAAAGAGGAAGAAGAAGAGGGGGGAGGAAGATCTCACAGCTTCCAACACTAATACAAACACCACCAATAATGATCTCTTGCCTGATTTAACTGATCAAAATTTATTAAATTAATTAATAAAATATTTTTGTATTTTATATGAAAATAATATTTACTTATTTAGTTTAAAGAATAACAAAAAAATTATAATTATTTTATTTATTTTTTTATTCCTTGAAAACCTTTTTTTTTTTAAAGAAAAATATTTATTAGCGTGTGATTTAATTACTCAGTGTTACAAAAAAAGTGCAAATTTTGCATTTTTTGACATTTGTTCAATTGAAGTCATGAACTTGCAAAATAAGTTCTTAATAACCTAACTTTTAGTTGTCATTTTTGTCTTGGATTGTTTCGAATATTTTTATACAAAACCCCCCAAACCCCCAATATAAAAATTTAAGTAAACGTAAGTTAAAATGTAAAAGTCGCAAAAAAGAGAAAGAGAATGAGTGTGAGTGGGGGGGGGGATGGGGAAAAAAAAAAAAAATTTTTATAACGTTGATCCTTAAATAAATAAATAATAATAATAATAATAATAATAATAATAAATTAAAATAATGCCTAATACTTACTTATCCTTTTTTTTTTGTCGATATTAATTTAATCAAAGAGAAGTGAGAAAAAATGGCGACAAAAGGTGATCATCTACTGAAGTTTTAGCGTTGAGATCGTCCTGAACATTTCCTGAACATTGGGTCAAATGGGGGCCCGAGGTGGTGTGGGGGGAAGGGGGGGAGTTCACTCTTTTTTTCTTTTTTTTTTTAATTAAAAGGGGATTTTATATTGTTTGAGAAAATATAAAAAAAAATAAAATTTTAAATTATTTTTTTTTAAATTTTTAAAAAAAAAAAAAATATTTTTTTTAAAGAAAAAATATTAAATAAAAGGAGGGGGGATTACCCCTCACCCCCCCTTGTATCCGCCCTTTGGTCAAATTATGCAACAAAATCTACCTATTCTGACCTGGCCCAGGTTTCAAACGAACAGAATGCAAGTTATGCTAGCGTGCAAAAAATGAAATAAGCAAAATGTGTAAATTATACTGCAATGGCAAGTGAAAACACTGCTTTAGTGTAAATACTAAGGTCTAAATTACAGAGTATAGCCAGAAACTATGTTGTCTATTAATAAAAACAAAATGAAAGTGAACTAGGTTATACTAACAATTGTAAGCTATCAACATGGCTGCTAAATAGAAAAATAGGAGCAAGGAGAAGCTTCATGACGTGGACCAATCAAAAACTGTGATTGATAAAAGATGAAACAAGATGGCCGTCTCATAACAACACCAGCGCCATCTAAATTGAAATCAGAAGCAAAATGGCCGTCGCAAGACAACACCAGCGTCATCTACATGTAATTTGTCTTAATTAGACGATAATTTGTTGACATTTCTATTAATTTATTTAATATTTGCTCTGTCATATTTCAAATTTCATTCTTAGTTTTAGCTGCAAGGAACCAGCGTGATTAACTTTCCAAGGTACAATAAAAATTAATTAATATATAAGTTAAAACCCTAAATAACCCTAAAAGCCAAAATGAATAATTAAAAATAGGATACTTGTTAAAAAGCTTTTAATTTTTTGAAATTTTTTAAACTAATCAGGCATTTCTTCCCTAAAGCAAGAAAGATTTGCAACTTCATAAGGAGAAATATTTTATTTTCTCTCTTTCTCTATTATAGAACGAAAGAGAGAAAGAGAGAAAAGTTAACCTTCCCGTGTGGCCTCCAAGCTGGTCAATCAACATTTATTCATCATTCAATTTACATTTTCTATCTCACCTACACACACACACACACACACACACACACATCTATGCAATTTTCTATTCCTATGAATCAATGCAGTTTATTTTATTTTTTTTTATCTAAATGCTTTTATTATTAGTGCAAGGTCTAATGATTTTATATAAGTGTTTGTTGTAAGAATAAGCAAAGTTGCATGATCTTTTGCATATTTTAGTTGAAAATAAAATTTTTCTTTTACAGCCCCCTCCCATTCCCCTCTTAATTCAAAATTTATTTATTTTATATTCATAAACAACAATCTAATTTAAACAAATAAAGTTTTTTTTTTCATTTGTTTTTTAAAAGCCATTTCGGATTGTTGTTTTAATTGTTTAGTTTTTTTTTTTTTTGATGTATATTTATTTATTTATTTATTTATTTTTTTATTAAAATTGAGCTCTTGTTTGGATTTTTTTGAGTTTAGATTTTGGACCTCACGAATGCTCGTTGTCTGGTCTTTTTTATATATCAATATTTCTTCTATCCTCACGAAAATAAATTTCGTGAATAATTCTAAGGTTAAAATGAAATTGGATTTTTCATTTCAAGAGATCTAGAATGTATATAGCGATTTTGAATAATCAGCTTTCAAAGTTAAGGTTAGTTTTTTTGCTTTTATTTTTTCATTAAATTTAAATATTTCATTAAATTTTACTGATAATTCGTCTTTTAAATCTTCCATTAAATAAATTTATAGATGCACGAGGGGTCACCTAACCGAGTTTAAGCTCTATCTGGCGTTGCTTGTTTCCATAGATCATGGTGACTGATTGCTGATTTTTCTTATTTTAAAATAATAGAAATGACATAAGTCATTTGTTTATAGTAATATTTTTTTCCCCTGAGAGAAAGGTTAAATTGGAGGCTATGTTAATGAAAATGATATTTGTCTATTAATAATCTATAATTATTTATTTATTGGCTCTTTAAGGAAGTTAGAAAAAATATTATAACTCTGATGTCAAGTTCACGTTTGAATAATGTCAAAAAAATGACGTTTATTTCTAAAATATATAGCAAGCTCAAAATAAATTTTTAATTAAATGACATTTTTGTATTTAGGAATTCGATAAAGTCGATATTACAAACTTAAAATAGATGGATTGTTTACAAAAAGTTGATATAAAATTCACCTAACCTAATTATTAGACAAGAATGTTTTCCTTATATTTATTTTGCATAATATAATTGTAGCCTATTAAAATAAATATTAATAATTAAAATATTCCATTTCAAATATCATTTGCAAGAAATAATTATCAAATTAACTTCAATAAGTAAGAAATTATTATTTATAAAAGGACAATAAATGTAAACAAACCCCATTACATATATATACTCTACATCTTCTATTTTCAATGTTAGTCAACTATTCTAAAATTTCTCTCTTATTTTATGATTTATTCGGGGTGAGGAGAATTGCCGAATATTTTTTTAAGTTTGAACTTTAAATCAAGCACCATCTTTGGTTACAAAAAGTTAATTTGATTATTATTTCAAACTTATACTAAAAAAAAAAGATTCAATTAACCTAACTTTTATTTATAAAATATAGGAGGTTTTAAATTAAAACAGATATTAATAATGAGAATATTTTGAAAATAAATATCAAATTTCCTCCAATTAGTCCAAAATTAAAGGAAAAGAGAAAAAAAAGTAAATAACACTAGTTGTTTATTTTATTTTTTAAACCCTTTTCGGCTACTTAGGCCATTTTGGGATTATTTAAATACTTTTTAAATACAAGTCCCGATGGCAACCGGGGGCACGCTATTGCTCTGGGTCACCAATCCCGAGCTTTCGCCGCCCTTGGCATCACTTAGCCGCAACGATTGTGGTGACTATTGCTCTTCTATGTTGCCAGGCCCCCCGGCTAGTTGTTTTTAAAAGCAAAAGTTGGCAAAACATTTTGTATTTATAATTTCTAATTTAATTTAAATTCGATTATTGTTTTATTAAATCAAATTAATTAAATTTTGATTATTGATTCAAAAAACAATTTTATCCTTCTAATTTTAATTTTATACATATACAGTTGCGCCGCTCGCCTTCGGCGGGCTTCGCACCTAGGCGGGGGCTACGCCCCCTGACCCCCCAGCCACCGGCTCGCGGCCTGCGGCGGACCCTCGCCTTTCTTAAATATGAGAAACGGGCTGGAGTAAAGTTTGTGAGCGGGGGCTACGCCCCCCTGGACCCCCCCTACAGTTACTGTCTTCGGGCGGCCTGCGCGGACCCGCCTTTCTTAAATATGAGAAACGGGCTGAGTAGTTTAGAGGGGGGCTACGCCCCCCGACCCCGAAAGTGGCTTTTCCGGCGCGCCTGCGGCGGACCCTCGCCTTTCTTAAATATGAGAAACGGCCTGATAGGCCGCGAGGGGCTACGCCCCCTGGACCCCACATGTGAGCTGCGCCTGCGGCGGACCTCGGGCTTTTTTTAATTATAATAAAAAGAAATTATTATTACTACGTGGCCCAGTCCAGTGCCTGCTTGAGGATTTGTTTACATTCAAAGAATACACAACTGCAAAGGATACTTAAATATTTCTCTATACATTTCTATGGGAGAAATCGTAACTTTAGCAATTAATAACTCAATGTTATAGGAATTTCCTGGGACCCGAGTATTTTTCCGGGACTTCCATAACGTCCTTTATAAGACTGCAAAATTTCGTTTCAAAATTCCAACGGGAAGTTGGTCAAACAGAGCGTGACAGACGGACGGACGGACAGACGGACAGACGGACGGACAGACGGACGGACAGACGGACGGACACGGGGACACACCGCAATTTTAATACATATATTTTCTGTATAACATTTTCAACAATCCGACTTATGTTACGTATTTAAGGTACATATATAAATATATATAAAAATATACATCTTCTATTTTCAGCGTCAACAATTTCAAAAATCAATATAAATATTTTTATTAGGAACCGACCGAATATTCGGTTTCGGTTACGGTTTCGGTCAGTTTCGGCCAAAAATCATGGTTTCGGCCGTAGTTTCGGTTTCGGCCAAAAAGTAGCCGAACCTTTCGGCCGGCCGAAACCAGAGTCTGAATGCAAAAAAAAAAGGTCAAATAATTTGCACTTGAGGGAGAAAAATTTAGGCTCCCTAAAAAAAAGGTAAAATGATTTTCACGGGAGGGGAAAAAAATTCAAAAAAAGGTAAAAAAAAAAATTTTATAGGAAATACAAGTTTCGGTTTCGGTTACGGTTTCGGCCGAAACTAAGGTTGAGGCCGAATATTCGGTTTCGGTTTCGGCTGAAAATCTTGTTTCGGTCGGACCCTAATTTTTATTAATAATATTATTATTATAATTTCTAACAGTAACTATCGAGTAGAAGAAAATACAGGAAAAAGAAAAGTGAAGCCAAGGTCGGTCAGAGTCAGAGATGGATAGATCTAGGATTTAATAGAGTATGTATATGCATTGATGGTTAAGGGTGCATTTCAAGGACAAAAACAAAGAGTATAAATACACTGCCCTGTCAATTGAATGTTATCAGTCTAATAGCTCAGCTCAAAGACTACTCAACTCAAATCAACATGAAATACTTGGTAAGTCATTTAAACATTTAATTATAAATAAATAAAAAGTTTCAACAATCAAAATAACTAAAATTAAAAATAGATTTCAATTAATTAATAACAAAAAAATTAAATATAATATTACTAATTAATTAAAATTGGATTTTATTCCTTTTGTTTATTGTTGTGATTTCAATAAAAATGGCGGAAGGGACGCGTTCTCTCTTCACTTCAACTAAAAAAGACTATTTTTTAACCAATATATTCGAAATTTAAATACAAGTGTTATATATCATTTTACTCGTGAGCGAATGCAAAATTAGATTCTATTAGAAAAAAAAAGATTTTTACTTTTTTTCTGAACTATTGTTTGTTTATAGGTGGCTCTTGTTGTCCTCTGCGTGTTGGCTGTTGCCTTGGCTGATCCCCGACCAAGTGGTGGAATTGTTGGATTAGGTGGACTTGGACTTGGACTTGGAGGAGTTGGAGTTGTTCCTGGCGTTGGTGTTGGTGTTGTTGGCGCTCCTGGTTTGATTGGCGCTCCTGGATGGATTGGTGGCGCCCATGGAATCATTGGTTAATTCATCAATGACGTCATCTCCTCTTATTTTGTCTATCTCTTCTTCCATTTGTAATTAATTAAAAAAAAAATAAAAATTTATTCTTTTTCATAAAATAATAATTGATTTTTATTCAAAACCTAGTAATAATAAACTGATGTGGACACCACATAACACACTTTTCGGGTTACCACAAAACAAATTCTGATTGTTTTTTTTTTTTTTGCTTAAAATTAAAAGAAAAAAAAAACAATAAATATTTGGTTACAACGGAAATATCTGTTTGCAGGACAATTTTTTATTTATATTGCGTACACTCATTTAATTTTTCATTATGTTTAGATTAAATCATTAAAATATCATAATTTAACAACAAAAAAAAAAAATACAAATTTCAAAATTTTTGAAAAAACTTCCAGTTACTTATTTTCTCCAAAAGTTAATACAGATCTAAGCATTTGAAGGGTAGCCCCTATACGAGGAGGTCTAGGACAGTGGTTTCCAGACTTTATGTTACCACACATCTCCCTTAAAAGATTTAATCGTTACTCCTCCACCCCCATTTTATACAATAAAATAATACAAACAAAAATTTTTACTGCTAAAAAATTGATTAATAGAAACTATTATAATATTTATAAAATTTATAAAACTTTAAGCATCATTTAGAAAATTGCTCGCTTTGGCTAATATTCGCGCCTCCCCTTAGAGTAGTCCGCGTCTCCTCCTAGGGAGACGCGCCTCACAGTTTGGAAAACGCTGGTCTAGGAGAAGAAATCATTCACGAATTTTTTAAATGTAAATCCGTATAAATCAAAAACTGTGCAAAAAAGGGAAAACGTTTAAAAAAATCTGGTGTGAGTGTTCGCACAACTTTATCTTTCCTTAGTTATTTGAAAGTTGTGTTCTATGCTTGTCACACCAGATTTTTCGTGTCGACATATTTTTAGTTTCCACCGATATATTTTTTTTTTTTTTTTTTTTAAAAAAAACATTCACACTTTTTTCTCATTCACACTCACACTCATACACACATTCACACAGTCTTTTCGGCAACTTAGGCCATTTAAGACTTTATAAGATAACCGTTGTAGAGAATATATCTATTGTGGGTTCAGGCATTTCTATTTAAGTCATCTAGTTTCCAAATGGCTTAAATAAAATCATCGGACTGCCTGGGTCCGAACCCGCGACGTTTCGTATAGGAGGTAGGCACGCTACCTATTATATTTTGTATAATAAATTGCAGAGGATGTTTTTGATAAATGAATTAAGCCCTTTTGTCATGAATACTTGTTTAATTAACACAAATGAGATCTTGGATATTACATGAACAACTTGTGAACGACTTACATAGATCAGTGTGACCAACTTGGTTTATACACAAAAAGAAAAATACTAAATGAAGGCGGTTTAATTCAAACCCTAATACTTTCCCTTATTTTTCTTTTAACAATTACTTTAAATTAGTTACAAAGATAATACTAAACATGTTTATGAAAGTCCCAACTTTTTATTCAGGTTCTCAAGTCTTGGTCTTGGAAGTGGTTTGGTCAAGATATCAGCTACTTGGTCCTCTGTAGAAATGTGCTGAACTTTCATTATTCCTTCGAGTACCTTTTCTCTTATGAAGAAATACTTGATTCTTATGTGTTTAGTTCTTTGATGGTTTTCTGGATTATGGCACAGACGAATGGTTGCCTGGTTGTCTATTTGGAGAATAGGTATTTGCTTCTGACAACCCATTTCTTCAAATAATCTGGACAGCCATATTATTTCCTTCGTTGCTTCGTTTGCGGCTACGAGTTCTGCTTCAGTTGTTGACGTTGCAGTCATAGCTTGTCTTTGACTGAGCCACGAAATAGCTCCTCCTGCATGAGTCACTACAACTCCAGAAGTTGATCGTCCAGTTTTGATACAGCCTCCAAAGTCTGCATCACTGTAGCAGTCTAGTTTGAAGCTACCATCAGGCCTGTAAACTATGCCCAAATTGCATGTACCTGCAATGTAGCGAAGAACTCTCTTCAGTTTAACGACATCTTCGGTAGTTGAGCTGTCTAGCGTTCTTGATAAAACACTAACACTATAAGCGAGGTCAGGTCTTGTACCCAACATTAGGTACATAAGTGCACCTACAGCTTGTCTGTACGGAAACTTATGGTTTTTGTCATCTTCTCTCTTGTTTTCTGTGGTGTCGCCACACTTTATCATAGGAGTTGACACAGGTTTGCAATCGCTGAAGTTAAAACGTTCTAACAATTTTCTTGCATATGCCTGCTGACAGATCTTAATTGAACCATCCTCTAAATGTTCAATTTCAAAACCAAGGAAGTAGGACGCTGGTTTTGTAGTTATTTTGAACTCGTTTTCCAGTTCTTTCAAAAAGGAGTATGCTTCTTCTTGATCACTTGCCATAACTAACCCGTCATCTACGTACAACGCGACCATTAGTTTTTTGTTTAATCTGTCTCTAATGTGCAGACATGGATCAGCCTCACTAGTCTTGAATCCTGCTGATTTAAGAAATGTACTGAATCTTTTGTTCCAGCACCTCGGCGCTTGTTTTAATCCATATAGACTTCGTTTTAACTTACAGACCCTTTTAGTGCCATCACTGAAACCCTCTGGTTGTTCCATGTAGATATCTTCTTCTAGATTTCCATACAAAAAATGCAGTTGACACATCGAATTGCATTAAATGCATTTTCTCTCGAGCGGCGATACTTAGCATGGATCTTATTGTACTTAATTTAGTTACAGGACTAAATGTTTCATTAAAGTCGATTCCATAACGTTGACTAAAACCTTTTATTACAAGTCTTGCCTTAAACTTTTCTATCGTACCATCAGGATTGGTTTTTAGTCTAAAAACCCATTTACATGGTATCGCTCTAGAACCTTTTGGCAAATTTGTAAGTTCCCATGTATTGTTCTGTTTTAATGATTTTATTTCATTGTCCATTGCCTCTTTCCAATGACTTTTATTTTGACTATTAAGAGCGTCTTCATAACTATCAGGAGTTGTAACTTGTAATATTGCCTCTTCACCAAACATTACGTAATCATTTAAATGTGACGGTTTGGATAATTTAGAACGATCCCTCAAATTTCTAGAAAATTGTGAAAGCGGGTTTTCTTGATCTTCGTCTGCTGACTCTAAATCGTCATTCTCTGAAAATTCTTCAGACTCAATGTCGATATTTTCTGGAAGTATTTCCGGAGATTCTTTAGATTCTGATTCACTTTCTTCTCTTTCTTGACTTTCTTCATTTGTTTCCTCTAAATCTTTCATAGGCAATTTTACATATTCACACTGGCTTAACTTTTCTTGAAATAAGACATCTCTACTTAATATCACTTTATTTTCTTCTTTAATCCAGACACGATAACGTTCATCACCGTCATATCCTATCAAATAACCTTTTACAGATTTCTTATCCATCTTCTTACGTTTTTGATCAGGAATGTGAACGTCGCATACTGAACCAATTATTCTTAAATGCTTTATTCTTGGTTTCTTCCCTAGCCAAAGTTCATATGGACTTACACCTTCTTCAGATGACTTCCCAGTTCTATTTAGGATGTACAATGAGGTAGCTACAAGCTCTGCCCACATGGCTTCTGGGAAAATTATATCTTCATTAGAATATTTGAATGTCCTAGCCATTTCAATAATTGTTCGAAAATCTCGTTCACTAACTGAATTTTGCTGTGGAGTGTAGGGAGCTGTCAACCTCTGTGTGACCCCCGTTGCACTTAAGATTTCTCTTATCTCTTCGTTATCCATTTCTCCTCCATTGTCGGTAATGAATTGTTGAATAGGATGTCCTTGTACTTTAGCATGTTGAAGAACATGCTTCAACTTTTCTTTTACTTCAGACTTTTCTTTCATTAAAAAGCCATATCGAAATTTGGTATAACAATCTTTGAAAATTACCAAATATTTATATTTTGAGTAGGATTCTTTAAAAGGTCCACAAACATCAGCTGACATTAGCTCTCCAGGTTTTGTTGATTGTTCTCTGTGACCAAATGGCAGTCTGTGAGCTTTGCCATAAATGCAAGGCTCGCAATATTTGTCTTGCGTTTCTTCTTTGGCAACTTTTATTTGCAAATCTTTCTGCAATTTAGCTTTAACATGCCTTTTATCTTGATGGCCCCACCTCTCGTGGTATAACTGTAACATATCAACAACATTTACCTCTGGAGTCTCTTTTGGAATTACTGGTTCAATTTCTGCCTTAAATAGTGTGCCCCCAGGTTCTCTTTTTCCATATAGCATTTGCTTTCCCTGATTTGAAAGCCAGCACTCTTTTACTGTTGACTCAAATACGCTTTTTGGGTTTTTATCTTGAGCTGCTAATACGGAAAACAGGTTTCTTGATAATTTGGGAACATACCACACATCTGTGAGCAAAAATTCTTCTTTAGTGTAAGATTTGACTCGAATTGTCCCTGTACCTACTGCAGCTAGAGTTTCTGTGCCTGCTGACTTTATACCTCTTGGACTGTCAAATCTTTTAAAATCTGAGAAATATAAAGGACTATTTGTCACATGTCTTGTAGCACCGTTATCAACCCACCATGTAGAAGGATCTGGTTCTACAGAAAATGCCTCTACTTCTGCAAGCATAAGGCCATTCACATCTGCTGTTGATGCTTCTTGAACTTTTTTCTTAGGTTTGCCATCTGCAATCCATTTTTCACAATCTGATACCCAATGTCCAGGTTTCTTACAATAATTACAATTACCTTTTCTAGTTTTTGTTTTATTATTATTGTGCTTACTCTTCTTTTGTTTTGTGTCTGCTACTAGAGCCACGGAACTTTCACTAACTGGATTTTTCATAAAATTCCGTTCAAACGTGCAGAGTTTGACAGTTAGGTCTTCAAAAGTCTTGCTGTCTTCACTCTTCAAAAGCATCCAGCCTGACTTGAAGTTTTCAAATGAACGTGGTAAAATATGTAAGGTTTGCAAACTAGCAGGAGATCTGGTAAAGTATTCTCTTCTTTAGCCTTGAGACCATTATTTAATTCATTCCAGAGTGTTTTCAACTTTGCTATATGCATTGACACATCTTCTTTATCATTCCAGCTGAAGGAAAAGAAATCTGAACAAATCTTAAATAACTGGTCTTTTGATGATGCCTCGTATTGTTGCTTCAATGTGTTCCAAGCATCTGCAGCTGTCTCTTGATCCATTATTTTCTGATACACTGAGTCTGTAACAGAACTTGCGATCATTGACTTAGCATAGCTATTGGCTTTTCTAAATCTATCACTTTGAGATTTAAAAGCTTTTCTTGATGCATCTGTGGCTGGTTCTTCGAGGTCCTTAGGTTTAACTAATTTACCGTCAATGACATCTAAGGCATCTTCATGATAGTCTAGAAGATCTCTGATCTTGTGTTTCCAAACTGGCCAATCCAATTCACCTGACAAAGGCTTGATGTGTTTGAAAAACTCCATTTCTATTTGACTTTTGTGACTGTCTTTGTTTAATAATTTTATAAAACTCTTGATAGTTTTTATTAAACAATCAGCTTCTCAATTCAAAATGAAAGAAAAGGTTAATAAAACCTTACTTTTGTTTATCGCGACACAAACAATTTTTTCTGCCTAATTTATTATTTTAAAATCGTAACTGGGCCCATAACCTATTATATTTTGTATAATAAATTGCAGAGGATGTTTTTGATAAATGAATTAAGCCCTTTTGTCATGAATACTTGTTTAATTAACACAAATGAGATCTTGGATATTACATGAACAACTTGTGAACGACTTACATAGATCAGTGTGACCAACTTGGTTTATACACAAAAAGAAAAATACTAAATGAAGGCGGTTTAATTCAAACCCTAATACTACCTACTACGCCACACCCGGGGGCCGCCGATATATTAGAATTCAAGATGTTAAATTTATAATCATGGGTAAATATTTATATTTTGTTACCATGGCAACCATTTCTCCTATCTTTTTCCTATGAAGTACAAGAGTAAAGTGGTCTTCAGAAAACTTCAACGGCAAAATGAGAATATACATTTTAAAGAGCATCTTAAAAATAATTGATTTTTGAATTTTAATCAAAATCCTTGCAGCGAATTTTGAGTAAATCGAAAAAAACTGAAAAAGTACATCAGTAAAGTACTAGTACTCTTTCGCCGATTTTGTTTAAAAGCTTCGTGTCACGTCCCAGAGGGATGCCTAACTTAATTATAAAATTTCAACCACCTGGCACAATTCCTTTATGCTTTAAATTAACATATACATATAGGTAAGAGAAAGTATGTGTCAAATAGTGCAGTACTCTTGCAAAAGATGGCAGGCTAGTCTAACAGCCGGCATTATCAGATCACTTATCTACAGTAGAACCTCTCATAACGAGCAATTCGAATAACAATTAAAACAAATTGTAAAAGAATGTCTTGCTTAACGAGGCGCGATTCGCATAACGAAAATGAATTTATAAAAAACCGATTTTGGTATTTTCATTGGTCCAAAACCTCTTTGGCTGCATCCTCGAAATCCAACATTGCAAGATTTATTAGTGTTTACATTCTAATTTGTCAATTGTTCCAATCTTCACAACTATTTTGACAAATTGCCAGCTGTATGGCTCAAATAAAGATAATTTCAAAAAGAAATATATCTTTTATTTTCACCTGACAAGAAGTAATATCAACTGAAGATATTTATAAAAATATTTAATATCAATATTATATCAATTTGCATTCAATTTGAAGACAAATAATTTTATCAACAAGACGTAATACAAATATACAATGAGTTAGCTGAAGTTAGGAGAATATTCAACACCTTGCAATATATACGAATATAATCCTGACTGACATAAAATGAATAATAACCAAAAAAAAAAAAAAAAAGCGGTCGATTGCAGATCATTTATATTCGTGAAGTTGGTTGCTTGTGTTTCTAATATCACCCCTGTGTTAAATCTTAAACCCAACTTTGGGCCTCGACTAACATAACCCAAATCTTGGCTATAATTCACCATGCATCTAGCTGAAATTACTCAAAAGTGAGGTTATCTCAGGGCTAAAAATGGCGACGAGATCTGATGCAAGCGGGCCCTAACGTATAATATATTGAAAATTTACGACAACATTTCATCATTTTATTGTTAAAAGAAGTAGAATCTAAAGAAAAAATAACAAATATACCTACTTCTTTTAACAATAAAATGATGAAATGTCGTATATTTTACTATAAAAATAAAACTGAAGTGGGTTTCTGCACTACAAAAAAAAGCCATTTAGCCCAGTTAGGACCTTTAAAGCCATCTTATCGGCAAAAACATTCGAACCCCTCCTGAGGCCTCTTAAGGCGGAACAGGACCGAAGGTGTTACCCAATAAGATGGCGTTGTGTGTCATAAAAAGTATGCCCAAAAATCAAGTAATTCAAAAATTTGCCAAGAGATGTCAGAATGGTAGCTAATAATATTTGGTTGATTTTCATTGATCTTTTAACAATAAATACTTTATAAATGTTATTATCTTTATATATATAATTCTTCTGTACGTGTGTATGTGACTGAACTCCTTCTAAACGACTGAACCAATTATGATGAAATTTTCTGTGTATGTTTGTGAGAGTCCCGGACAGGTTTTGTTTCACAAATAACAATAAGTTAATGAGTAATTAACCGTTAAAATAAGAAAAAAATAAAAATTAGAAGAAATAGTTGCCATGGTAACAAAATATAAATATTTACCCATGTTTACGATTTTTTATTTATTTACATTTTGAATTCTAAAATATCGGCCTAAATTTTTTGTTTGTGTATCGGGAGAGTCCCGGAAAGGATATTATTCACAAAAAATCTTAAGTTCATGAATAATTAACCGTTAAAATAATCTATATATTATAAAAATGAATTGAGAAAAATGTTTGTATGTACCGGTATGTATATATGTATATGTTTTATAGAAATCCACAATTTTCAATGAAGGCGAGCAAGGGGGGTCCAGGGGGCGCAGCCCCCGCCTTAGGCATAAAGCCCCGCCGAAGGCGGGGCTTTGCGTCTAGTATATTATGTATCTTTTATAAAAGCATAAAAATATATAAATATAGGCCAGATATAGGCTAATATTATATCGGCTGTCATCTATTGCAAGAATGCTGAACTAATTTGACAGTTGATTTTTAAATAAATCATCTAACAATTGTAAGCTTATTTTAAAAATTTCTTAATTAATATGTGATTAATAATAACAATAAATTCATTTTTAAATTTAAAAAAATTTACAGATTATTGGGACAGATTGTTTTTTTTGTATTTGCTTGACAACAAAAAAATTAATTTCCTTAAAAAGCAAATTAAGAAAAATATTTTTCTTTCTCCGCTTTATTTAATACAAATGCCGATTTATCTACATTTTGCAAACAAGTTGTAAATTATTAAAGTGAAACTTTTATTACATCAACTAAAATTACAAGCGTTACAAGCCGTGACGTCACCAGCCACTTACACCAGGTTTCTTCGCATAAACTCCGAAACTACTGGACCGATTTTCATAGTTTTTTTTTTTTTTTTAATGGATAGAAAATTTTCGGGGGGTGGTTTTAGGCTATATCAAATTAGGAGGTAGAGAAAAAAAATTAAATATACAAATTAAACACTAGGTTATTTGATATAAGGTAAGGTGGCTGTAGATATCAGTTGATACAGGACAGAGGAGTTGGCAGCCAATTTTAGAGCCTCTATATTAAATAAAAACTCTCAATTCTGGATACGTTTCGTCTTTATTCTACTAAGGCCATCATCAGTCCCATTAGAGCTGGAAAGACATACATTAATATATAAAGATGACCGTTACAAAATACAAATATTTGATCAAATTTGATCAAATCAAATTGTTACTTAGACGTATACACACGTATTAAAAACTGGAAGCATACAAAATAGAAATTATTTATATACCAACTAATGTATATAAAAAATATTCCAATATAACAACTCTATATATTAATACTGTGAGATTTTTATATTTTATATAAAATATTTTATTTGTATTTTGTAACTGTCATCTTTATATATTAATGTATGTCTTTCCAGCTCTAATGGGACTGATGATGGCCTTAGTAGAATAAAGACGAAACGTATCCAGAATTGAGAGTTTTTATTTAATATAGAGGCTCTAAAATTGGCTGCCAACTCCTCTGTCCTGTATCAACTAGGTTATTTGTTTCAAAGGTTTTATTAATTAAAAATTAACACTTAATACGTATTTCGACAATTTCTTGTCATCATCAGAAGTGATTACATTCTAATACATGAAAGTAGATACAGCATATACTATATATATATACACTAAAAGCAGTGGTACCAACTGCAATACATCAAAGTAACAAGAATATGTTGCCAACATAACTCAATATGAACTTAATTAATATAACAAAATTAAAAGACATACAATAAAAAGGAAATTAACATATAAAATTTTTTTTAAATATAACTAATGACAATAATAATTAATACTCAGCTCAAACCATTTTTTTTTTTTTTTTTTTTTTTTGCACACACATATATATATATATATATATATATATATATACATTCGAAAAATTCACGTCCGATGTAAATATAAACTAAAATATCGAAAACAAAGGAGTTTTATGTAAATCTAATTGTTCATTCATTAAATTTTCATTATTTTTTAAAGATTTTTGAATTTCTAAAGCCTCCCAAAGGTCCAATTTTAGTCCCTTGGGAGCTTTGTGGATGAGTTTTATATCATCCATCGAACAAACATAAATAAAACTCATCCACAAAGCTCCCAAGGGACTAAAATTGGACCTTTGGGAGGCTTTAGAAATTCAAAAATCTTTAAAAAATAATGAAAATTTAATGAATGAACAATTAGATTTACATAAAACTCCTTTGTTTTCGATATTTTAGTTTATATTTACATCGGACGTGAATTTTTTCGAATGTATATATATATATATATATATATATGTGTGCAAAAAAAAAAAAAAAAAAAAATGGTTTGAGCTGAGTATTAATTATTATTGTCATTAGTTATATTTAAAAAAATTTTTAAATGTTAATTTCCTTTTTATTGTATGTCTTTTAATTTTGTTATATTAATTAAGTTCATATTGAGTTATGTTGGCAACATATTCTTGTTACTTTGATGTATTGCAGTTGGTACCACTGCTTTTAGTGTATATATATATAGTATATGCTGTATCTACTTTCATGTATTAGAATGTAATCACTTCTGATGATGACAAGAAATTGTCGAAATACGTATTAAGTGTTAATTTTTAATTAATAAAACCTTTGAAACAAATAACCTAGTGTTTAATTTGTATATTTAATTTTAATTTACAAAATGTTTCAACGAGAACCAACGGTCGAAAGTTTAAATCTTATAGAGGTAGAGAACCCCCCTTAACAGAGTTCACATTCCCTAAATCGAATAATTTTCCGAAAATTTTCAGTTAAATGCCCAAGATTTCACTTGCATCGTGCGTGATTTCATAAAACCACACAATAATTTTTATTTAAATTTTAAATAATTTTTAAAAGAAAAAAAAAAAAATAAATTTTTTTTTTCCAATTTGAATAAACTTCAAATTAGTTGATATTTGATTTCCAAAATGGCGATATATATTCTATTACATCTCTTGAAATGAAATACAAAACTCCCGTTCTAAAAGTTTTTAATTTAATTTAGAAATAATTGACATTTATTAAATAGCTCCGGAAAATATACAATTGATTTAAAGTTGCCTAATGAAAAAAGGCCCTGATAGCATTTCCCCCCCCCCATGGTATGCTGTTTCTTTTATAGGTTAGAAAGACACGTCAATGATTTATTTAATTTATAAATCAAAAGGCTTATTATTATTATTTATTTATTTTTTTTTAATTAAATTAATTCTTAATATTAATATTTCATTTTAAAGATGGATACTTGGTAAGTCATTTAATTATAAATAAATAATAAAAACTTTCAACAATGACAACAACTAATATATATATATTAATATATATATTCTACATCTCTTAGAAATAAGTGAAATTCTCTTATAACTTCAAAATTATTCATTTAAATTTAAAATTTTGATATTTAATTATTACAGAAAACTAATCTGATATTTGATTATAATCTATATATATATAATTCGCTAATGTCCGTCTGTCTGTCTGCCACGCTCTATTTAGGCAACTTCCCGTTGGAATTTTGAAATGAATTTTTATATGCCTAAAGAGGACCTTCTCGGGATTACAGAAAAATTATTTTCATCCCGAAATTCCTATAACTTTTTGAGTTATTAATTCTTAAAGTTACGATTTCTTCCATAGGAAATGTATAGAGAAATATTTATGTATTCTTTTCATTTGTGTATTCCATGAATGTAAACAAATCCTCAAGCAGGCACTGAATTGGAATGGAATAATTATAATTTTCTTTTCATAATTAAGAAGAAAAGGCGAGGGTCCGCCGCAGGCGATCCCGAGCCAGCTGGCGAGGGGTCAAGGGTGCGTCGCGACTAGTATATTAATAATAATTATAAAAGAAATATGAAAACTAATTTTTTATACATAAAAAGAAATTTTATTTTCTCTTACCCTATTTTAATGGTTTTATTTTACGCCCAATTGGAGGTGCTTGAGGCTTAAAAGTCACCAAGGTCGGTCAGGGTAGCAGATAGATAGAGAGAGATAAATAGCCGCCTTGTCTACGATTTAATAGAGGTGTGTGTGTATACTAATGTGTTAAGGGTGTATATCAAGGACAAGTACAAAGAGTATAAATACACTGCCCTGTCATTTGAATCTTATCAGTCTAATAGCTCAGCTCAAAGACTACTCAAATCAAATCAACATGAAATACTTGGTAAGTCATTTAATTATAAATAAATAATAAAAAGTTACAACAATTAAAACAACTAAAATTAAAATTAGATTTCAATTAATTAATAACAAAAAAATTAAATATAATATTACTAATTAATTAAAATCACATGTGATTCCAATAAAAATGGCGTTCTCTCTTCACTTCAACTAAAAACGACTATTTTTAACCAATATATTCGAAATTTTTATGCAAGTGTTATATATCATTTTACTCGTTAGCAAATGCAGAATTAAATTCTATTAATAGAATTAAAAAAAAAAAGACTTTTATCTAAAATATTGTTTGTTTACAGGTGGCTCTTGTTGTCCTCTGCGTCGTGTTGGCTGTTGCCTTGGCTGATCCCCGACCAAGTGGTGGAATTGTTGGATTAGGTG
Organism: Euborellia annulipes; assembly: GCA_023213315.1. Lineage (NCBI taxonomy): Eukaryota > Metazoa > Arthropoda > Insecta > Dermaptera > Anisolabididae > Euborellia > Euborellia annulipes. The sequence continues at coordinate 3,331 of JAKCPI010019184.1, read as the reverse complement.
GACTTGGACTTGGACTTGGAGGAGTTGGAGTTGTTCCTGGTGTTGGTGTTGTTGGCGCTCCTGGTTTGATTGGCGCTCCTGGATTAATTGGCGCCCATGGAATCATTGGTTAATTCATCAATGACGTCATCTCCTCTTATTTTGTCTATCCCTCTCTCTCTTCTTTTTGTAAAATTTCAATAATAAAAATTTATTCTTTTTCATAAAATAATAATTTGTATTTATTCAAAACCTTGTAATAAAAAACTGATGTGAACACCACAGAATGTTGACGAAGCTCCTAGAAAAAAATTAAACTAAAGTTAATACAATTAATTTTTTTCTTTTATTTTTATACAAATGTTTTTTACTTGTGAAGATTTGCTATTAGCGAACGAAATACAGTAGAATACAGAAGATTAATTTTAATTTATCAAGCCAATGATTCGTTCAATTTTCAACCAATCGCCTTCTTCATGAACAGATTAAAGAAGAAGAAATAATATTTATTGCATCTCTATCAAGCCATATATAAAGAGTCAATATAAGAAAAAATAATAATTTGCGCTCTACAACCTGCTAAAATATTCTTTCCAATTAATTTCCGGATTTATCTTTCTTTCTTCAATTTAAAACAACTTGGGCTGTTCCTACATAAAAAAAAAAAAAAAAATTATCTTATGTTGTTATATGAAACCACGATTCAATTGAAACTTTTTTTTTTGGATAGTAGGCCTTTAATTGAAAAAAAAATATATTAATAGTTAATAAATATATGAAAAATATATAAATATAAACAATAAAACGAAAAAATATAAATAATATTTTCATTAACAAACGAAATGACACTAATGAATTGGTGACCCACGCCTTTACTTGAGCTCTAGCGACAGTAGCGCACTCTCGTAGCGTAGTAAAGAAACCTGGTGTGTCCTCGGTGACGTCACGGCTTGTAACGCGACACGGAATAAAAGTTTCACTTTAAAAAATTGTACAAAAGAAATTCTATCAAGAAAATAATTTTTAAAAAAGTCAAAATTTCACTTTACTTACCCAATAATACTTGAATGACCCAGTATTTATAAATTTCAGAAGATTATTTAAGTATAAATAAAATTTCTCATTGAAATTAATTCAATGTCACATTAATATAATGCACATATTAATATTTTCTCTGAAATATTCCCGCTGAAATATAAATGCAAAAAAATTAACTGAAGTTAAATTTATACCGGTTAATTCATAAAACCTGTTTTAAAAATTTTTAAAAAGCATTTTAACAAAATCTTAATTCATAAACATATTTTAGGCCTAAAATCCAGATTAAATTCCTATTTTAACTAAAATGCCGAGACCTCTTGTTTAAGTTCACTAATTAACATTTTAAGTTTAACCTAACCTCAAAATCTTTGATAACTTGGGAATTTTTCTCTATAATTTTTTTTTTTTAAGATCTTAAAATCTGTTACTATTATTAGTACAATACATTTGAGTTTCAATATTTGATAGGAATTCAAACATATTTAATTGATTGATTGATATTTGATATTTAAACATATTTAATTTTTATTAAATCAAACTTAAGTAATTATACAAATGTATTTTTATTTAGCTTATTTTTATGGCTTTTAATTGATTTAAATTCCTTTCAGTTCCTCTGGACAATGCATTGAAACTGAAAAAAAGGGGTGTGTTTATTAGTATCTAGTCCAAATGGAATTAAATGATTTATTGAAAAAGTAATATTTTGAAAAAACTAACCTCTGACATTTATATTTCTTTTCAATTTGTCTGTTTTTTTCTTTATTCCGAGTTCAAATCTGTTTTTTATTTTGTTATGTGTGGATTTGTTTTTAATTTAAAGACATAAGTAATTCCTGAAATAAATATTTTTTTTTTTATTAAAACAAACCAAGTCCAGTGGTTATGCCAAAAATATTTATATTTTCTTCCTCAGTCAAATTTTGACTTTTTTTTTTCTTTTTTTCCATATTCATTTAAATTTTTTTTTTTTTTTTTAAAACATTCACACTTTTTTCTCATTCACACTGACACTCACACACACATTCACACAGTCTTTTCGGCAACTTAGGCCATTTAAGACTTTAGACGATAACCGTTGTAAGTAATATATAAATTGTAGGTTCAGGCAATTTCTATTTAAGCCATCTGGTATCCAAATGGCTTAAATAAAATCATCGGACTGCCTGGGTCCGAACCCGCGACGTTTGGTATAGGAGGTAGGCACGCTACCTACTACGCCAGACCCGGGGCTTCATTTAAATTACAATAATGTTGATTTATTCAATTATTTGTATTAATTCTATAAGAATCTTATTAAAAACAATCAAAACAAATTAGTTTGACATATAAATATATTTCTTAATCTCCGCCAGATGTCAGCTTAATGCCAACGAATTTTCCGAAATGGCGGAGGTTTTTGCCATGTTGCCAAACTTTATTTTCTTAAATTTGATGTTAGTTAATCTACAGTTTAAATGTGTTTATGAATAGAAAGTTTACTAAAATACATATTATCGTTTAACAATGAATTAGTTAAAAAGGCTTTTTAAATGCTCTTTTAAGAATTAGGCGGATAAAATTCAATCTCATGTGATTGTTATTTTTAAAAAGAGATAAGGGAAGAAATTATAACGAGAAAACAATCGAAACATCAATCAATAATTATACAAATTTGGTAATCAACAAATGTATTTATTTCATAATTTCATAATACATATTAATTTAATTATTATATTTTACATAAAAAAAATTACAGTTCATTGTTTATTATTATCGTAATTATGTTTATTACGTTAATTTTTACTTTCTCTTACCTATGTATACATGTTAATATCTGGTTAATGGTCCAGGAAGTTGGTTGACGGAGAGTTAACGCACTATTAAGTGGCTTGGAGGATGCAGAGCCTCGTAATAAACTTTGGTACAATCAGTTAAGTCAAGGCAAATTTGTTGTGGTGGGAGTCTATTTCAATTCTTATTTTATATAAAATTAATTAATAATAATAATAATAATAAATTAATATTTTAATAATAAAATTTAATTGTTGACAATAGTAAATAATATGATTAGTAATTATGGATATAAAAAATTAAATTTACGAAATTGCGCATTAATTAAAATTTAAATATTTGTGGAGATATAAATCTATGGGTCAGGAGTTAAGAGAGGGAGGAATTGGCCAGGAGACAAGCTCATATGGCTTTAACCATTATAAAATACACCTTTTTTTTAAACACTTTCTATAATCAATTGATGGAATGTGTAAAAGTTCTCTAATAAAATTCTCGATACCTTTATAGGTTAGGACTCCATATATTTAGGCCTACA